>QKYT01000176.1:0-62355 GCA_003550305.1 Glomus cerebriforme | reverse complement strand
GTTCATAGATGTTTCAGTATCAAGAAAGATGATAGATACTAAAAAGAAAAAAAAAAATGTATATTAAATAAAGTTTATAAAGATTAAAAATTTGTTTTACGTAAAATCGCGCATATTTTGTTGTTCACAGCATATTTTACTATAAACAGCTAAGATCTGATAATTTGACTTTGAGTTTTTCCGCACTTTAAGGGTATTAAATAACAGTTATAAAGGAAACAACAACCAACCTTAATTAATATAAACTAACCAAATTATCGTTACTAAAACTAAAATTAAAAAGATCGAAATTAGAATCATTAAAGTTGATCATTAAAGAAATCGATAGGTATTTTGTCAATCATCAATAACTTACTCTATATATTTGAATCTTTAAAAGAATGTCAAATTAACATAAGAATTTTTAAAGGGAGCAACAACAACAAAAAAAAAAGAGGAATGAGAACTATTTAAAGAATTGACGCGCTCAAAAGAAAATAATAAAAAAAAGATATCGAAAAGCGTTCGATTTTATATAAATGTGGTTGAATGGCACAGATTCGATAACGAAGAAAAAAAAAAGTTGATTGCACGATGAATTGGGACCGTCCGTCCGTCCGTACGTATGTTACGTTTTTAGCTAGAAAATGAAGATAATTAAAATAAATAAATAAACAATAATGAAGCTTTGATCGTGATAGAAAAAAATAACCGTACCGAATATAAAGTTTAATACTAAGTTCCCAAGTATATCAAAATTTTAAAATTTACAAACGGAAGTAAAAACAACAGACATTAGATTATATAAGCAAAAAAAAAATGAAAATAGATCAACATTATTAAGAAGATCGATCATATACCGAATTTCACGTAAAATCGGATTTAGATGGAAATGAAAGAGAAATATATCACGTAAAGATATTTTCTTGATGTATTTCCATCTTTTAAACGACTTGTATGAGAATTCTCTTCCCCCCTCCCTAATTTCCATTAACGAATAATAATAATGTTGAAAATTAAAAGGGGGAGAACTCATTTTGTTCAAAAGTTATTTCATGATTAAAGGTAAAGAAGGAATATGAAATTGGTTAAAGAGAATTCTTTTTTTTAAAAAAAATACAAAGCGAAATCTACGTGAATAAATACCTTTGGGAAAGAATAATAAATAATCTACAAGGATTTTGACGAATTTTGGCTGCATACATTATACCATTTATATGCTGTACAATTTATTCGTCGTACATTTTGTGGAAAAAAATTTTTTTTTTTTTTTCAAATTGATCTTAATATCTCGGTTTATTACTCGTCAGTTGTTGATCTGCAGGGATAACTACAGTAGATAGCAAGATGATATCATAAATTTCAAACATTTATGCACTCATTTTCATCCAACCATCCAACAACCAGGTTCGGAAAGCTCGGAGGGTTCATAATTATCCTAACTTGAAACCGCAGTCATTGTTAATTTTTTGTTTGTTTCTTGCAGATTATATTATATTAAAATCATTACTAAAATGTTTGTACAACAATGATAAAGAACAAAATAAAAACACAATGATTAGATTGAAAAAAAAAATTTGCAGTTTTTTTTAAAGAAACAATGTCAACGAATAAAAACAAATTTGAAAAAAAAGATACAAAATTATGGTATCTTCAACTCGATTCGGAAAGATAATCGTTCTTTTTGGCAAGGATGTTATACGAGTGGATGATTAAGTACATTTTATTGCATTTACTTTGCATCGAATTTTTCTTGCATACCTCCAATCGAGAGATTCTTCACATTGACATTTAATGTGATAGGATAGGGAAAAAAAAAAGATTTTTTTTTTTTAAAAAATAATAATAATAATAATAATAATAATAATAATAATAATGATAATAAGTGTATATTTTAATAGATAAGAAAGAGTTTTCTTCTTTTTTTTTTTGACAGATGTCAGTTTTTTATAATAATAATAATATCATTTAATTCAGAAAATTCACTGAAACAGCGAAAAGACCCCTTTTTTTATGTATTTTAGTTAGCCAATTTAGATAATTATTCGGAATCAAGCGGATGTTAGAATACGCGAATTATAAATTTTTCTTTGTCGTTGGCTGAACCAAACAAGAAATAAGAAATTAAAATTACGTGAGTTATGTCATCGTACATTAAGAATTTCATACATTACGTACTTTATCGTCCGAAAATTATTTAAAAACAGCAATATGGCGTATTTTCCTTTTCTGAAATTTCCCAATGAGTTCAGAAAAGAAATCTCCGACCGGTAATGAATAAAAACAATCAAAAATAAAAGAGAATGAAATGAAAAAAAAAGAAACTTTTGTTCAAACCTTTAATAATTATAATAATAATAATAATTATTATTATAAAAAAAACTAATTTTTTATTGTGAAATTTCTTTTAAAAATTACATCATTTAAACATATTATGGAATCACGCGAGCACGTGTCATATGTCGTGTATTGAACCAATTTCATTGTTTGTATTACGTTATGTTTGCAAAGAACTGTGTAAAAAAAAATGTGGTGCGACGATGCTAAGAGACGTAATAAAAGCTTTAGGTTTAATTCAAAGATTGGTAAGTTTAATATAAAATTATTTTTATTTTAAGGATTTTCCCATGCATCGCATATTTTTCTTTGTTGGTTCTTTTTAGAATAAAAAGATAATAGACTCTGATTAGTGGATCGTCTAAACTTTTTTTACGCGAGTACAAACCTTGCTTTATAAAGTATAGAGTACGTTACTTTTTTTAAATTCATTATTAAAGTGATATACAATCTGATATGGAAATGCATCAATGAAAAAAAAAAAAGAACGGAATTTATAAACTTTATCAATTAAAAACAATAAGATCTTCAACTTTCATTGTAATTCTCAATCATCACATCACATCATGTAAAAAAAGAAAAAGCGAAATAAAATTTAATTTTGGTGATTTGAAATGCTGCGCAAAAAAAATTCGTCGATCTTTGATTACATAAATTGTATTTGCAGATCAAGCTTGAAATGATTTTTTTTCGCATGTTAATTACCATATAAAGTTGATGACCTAATAAATACGTGACTAAAAATGTACGATGACGAAAAAACACAACCGAAATTGTTAATTACGTAATCTGTCAACCCTTTCCATTAATCTTTTTTTTTGTTTCCTTTCCAACAAGAATTGATTCGTTCAACTATTATTAAAGTTATGTAAGTTGATTGAAATTCAGATTCTTTTCTATAAACCTTTCATAATCGAGTATTAAAAGTTTATGTTGTGTCATATAATTTTATATGTAAAGCTTCTTTCACAAGTTTCTGCCAACCCTTTCTTAACTATTGCAATTGACAACCCATTTGTTGCTTACAAACCACAATCACGTCGACTTATACTACTATGTCAAGTAAGTTTTGTACTTTTAATAATATTGGGTATACTTTTAATAAGCTTTATTATCGTTATGATAAATTACGTTTGAAAGTGTTGCTTTTTTTTATATTGTGAAAGCAAATTCAAACTTTCTTTAATAACTAAGATTTTAACATTCTCTTTTTTCTTTTTTTTTTAGTCAATTAAAGAATTATATGAAAGTTTTTTTTTTATGACGATTCAATAGTGGTTTTTCTTTAGACATACAACTTTTTGAGGAAGGTAAGACGATTCTTTGTTTTTTTTTCTTCCTTTCTATAATTGAACTATTGAAGCGAATTTAAAACTATTTGTGTAATCAATTTTTCGTGAGATACGATAATCTTTAGCAGTTAACATAATTTTCCTTTAATAAAGATATATTAAGTTGATTGATATTGATTATTTAATTATTTGTGGCGCAGTCTCTTCAAATTTTATTGATTGGTCAAAAGTTTTTTTTTGTGTATAATTCAATGCGGATAATCACATAATCACATAACGCATTGAAAAAAAAGCCGTTCTATTAAAAAAACTTTAGTGATGTGCTAGTGTAATGGGGTAATCGATGTCATCACGATGATCAAATCTTAGCCCCACAATTTAAATTGTACCCATAAATATTTTTTTTTCATTAATTTTCTTTTTCGAAATGATCGATTTTGATGATATCGATTTAAAAAATTTTCGAATAGAAAATATTCCAAATAGTGGTTATTATATAAGAGATTTTATATCAGAAAAAGAAGAACAAGAATTATTAGATAAGGTTCTCATTTTTTTTTTATTAAAAAAAAATATAATTTACGTTTTTTTTTAAAAAAAAAATTAATTTGTTATCTATCTTTTTTTATTAAGGTATATACAGCTCCAAAACCAAAATGGGTCACTTTGAAAAATCGAAGGTCCTTTTTTTTTTTTTGTACAAAAAAATTCTTTTTGTTTCATAAAAATATTAATTTGAATCTATTTTTAAATCCCAAAATTGGATGTTTTTTGCACAGACTTCAAAATTGGGGTAAAAAATTTCCTTTTTTTTTTTTAAAAAAAAAAAAAAAATTTAATAATAAATGTGCATATCTTTTTTTTTTTTAAAAAAAAAAAAAATAATAATAATGATAATGATACTACTTAATCTATTCAAATCTTCATGTGTTTCTTCATTATATAGGTGGAAAACCAACGGAACGTGGTATGATATCCGAACCACTTCCGTCTTGGCTAAAAAATTCTATTTTTAGCAAATTTTCACAACTTGCAATTTTTGATAATTGCTTGAAACCTAAATTACCAAATCATTGTTTAATTAATGAGTACGAATCTGGCCAAGGTATTATGGTGAGTGAACGTGAAGATGATTGATTATCTTAGATTATCTTTTGAGACACGACTTTTTAATATTTTTATTTGAAGCCACATGAGGATGGTCCATTTTATTATCCTACAGTAGCGACGGTCTCATTGAAATCGCATACCATTCTTAATTTATATAAACATCGCGTAAATATAGCTTCTAACATGGAACAAAATGAGACTAATTTAATTCTTGAACCTGAATTTTCATTACTTCTTGAACCGCGAAGGTAACGTTAATCGAAGAATTTTTTTTCTTAAGATTCTCATTCTAATTATATATGAATTATTTATTATATTAGTCTCTTAGTGCTTCAAGATGATTTGTATAAAACTTATTTACATGGAATTGAAGAAAGAAATTCTGATAACTTAAGTGAAAAGAATATAATGAATTTGTCAGATGATATGGATAAAAATGTTACTCTTGAAAGGTTTACAAGAGTTAGTTTGACCTATCGTATAGTAGAAAAAGTTATAAAAGTAGATATATTTAAGAGAAATAAGTGAATTAACTAAGAATGAAATTATTTACTATTTATGATTAAGAAAGATTAATTTGAATTGAGCAATTAAATAATTTATTAAACTCATACTTTTTAAAGATCATATTAAAAAAAAAAGGTATAAACAAGCCTGAAGCACGTTTTGAAATTTTGAAACCAAGTTTGTGCTCAAATTCAGTTAAAGTATGCTTTGAAAGACATTCGCGACAAAAAAATAGCGGATATCTTAAAATCTTTACTGTCACAAAATCAACAAATTGAAATACATGACAACGATGAAAGAAAAATCGAAGAAACGTCGACGATATTGAAGAAAATATCGAAGACAATGGGAGAAATGAAGAAAAGTATGATATTGATTATATTAATTATGTTGAATCCATGAAATTAAACTAAATTAGTTAAGACATTTTCTCAGTTAGCTTTATTTAATAATAATATCCAAATAATGTTTTCTATTTACAAGAGTTATAAATAAAACAATAAATCATAAATCTCCGATTAAACGCAAATAACCTTTTTTTTTTCTTATAAGGAAGTTAAGAAATTAATCTTTTTTAAACGTTATATTTGGGATAACAGTATTATTGTCTCATTATGGGGCACCATTAGTATGGCCCTATCTCCCTCCATAGATAAAACTTACTGTTTCCCATCGGAAAACTAATGTTTTAGAAAGTTTATAAAGGTCGAGATAATTTATTTCTCAAATTACGTGTAAAATATCATCATATTCCATTGTAGTAATTGTTTCTTTAATTAAATCATTAAAAAATTAGTCTACAGGAATGAAGTGAAAATAAGTTTAATAACCATTTTTTTGTCAAAATTTATCTATACATGAACTTCTAACCTTATTACCGATCTTCACAGAATTGGATTCATCGTTTTGGGTCATCATAAAAACCTAAACGATATGAAACAATTGCATCAACTTTGTGGTTTTTGGTTGAAAAGGATCTCAATCTAACGTATTCAGGATTTTGAATAATAAGCGGATCCGAGTCGTCCCATTCAGCTGGTACTTCCGCGTCTTTGTCAGTGAAAGCAAGAATGTTGAACGTGCCTATAAATTTAAAAATTAAAAAATAATAAATCCATTGAACAGTTTCGAATCTGTTAAATACAAAAAGGAAATAAAGAAAAATTAAATACATTCATCCTCTAATACAGGTAAAAATGTAACGCTGGCCGTAATTTGGCGAATTATAGCTTGAATTTCATTTTTAATTTCTTGATCGATTTTTGGTTTCTTCCCTCCACTCCTAAATTTCATAATTTTTTCAAAAAAAACAAGAAAGAAAAATTTATAAAATAAACTATAATATATAATACATACGGTCCTTTATTTTCTTTATTATCATCATCAATAATTTGTATATCAAATTGCCATCGTTCGAGAATTTCGCGAGTTTCGACATTCATGATGGCTAACACAAGTTTGCTAATCTTTCCGGCATTTAACCAAGCTATTCCAAAAAATATTAATTAAAAGGTATAAATAAGCTGGGAATCCATGAAAACAAATTACCTTCAACTTGAGTTAGAAGTTTTTTCAAATAAGATTTTAGTGAATCGTCAATTGTTACTAGAACATTGAGTCCGTATTTCTTTACCATTTTAAAGTCTTCTGGAGGATATATGGCACGTTGAAATAGGATACTTTAACCAAATAATTAGAGATAAAGATATTAAAGATAGAACCAAAAGTATTAAGGACATAAATTTAACTATACCTATTTAGCGCAAATTCTTTTAAATAAAAATAAATATGATTAGTAAAGATAAATTCGACGATTAAAATAAAATTGACATAAATTGAACAATATTGACCCATTGCAAAAGAAAGGAGGGAAACTGTCGGAAGCTATGTTTATTTGTTAATTTTTTCCCACAGTTTTCCTCTATCTTCTCTTGTAAAGGCCCATATATAAATAATTACCAAAGAATTCCACAATTATCTTGGTGGAACCCTTCAACGAAATGTTTTCTCGAATATTTTTTGTTTCGACACCCATATTTTCAAAATAATGTATGTATTTCTAAATAAAATATCGTAGAAATTGTGAAAATGTTTAAAAAATTGTAATAAATAGTTAAAGTAATTTATTTGTTTTGACGCGTTTTTTATTTCTATTTTTTTTTTAAAAAAAAACAATTGATTGGCTGGGCCGAATTGCTATGTAATCAAAATTTCACGTGATTAATAAATGGCGTTATATTTTCTGAGACTCTGACGCAATCATCAAGGGCATATATAAAATAATGGCAAGTTCAGTTTTTTAAAAACTGCAGATCAAGTAGACGTTCACGCACTATACCACTGAATCCTGTTAACAACTTTTAAATCGTTTTTTTTTCTATTTGAGCTAACAAAGAAGAATAAAAAATGTCCACTGAAGCGCGTCGTAGACTTATGAGAGACTTCAAGCGACTTCAAAATGATCCTCCAGGTGGCATCTCAGGAGCTCCTTGTCCTGATAACATTCTATTATGGAATGCTGTCATCTTTGGTCCTGGTAAGTGAAAGGTTGATTATTTACTCCTTAAACGTTCCTGTTTAGAACTTGAAGTGTGTTTTCATAGTTTGCCTTTTGGCTTTTTTTTTTTAATCGGATAACTTTTTAAATCATTGGAGTCTTGAGAAAATTTAAACTATTATATTAATTGATGAACTTGGAAAATCAGTTCAATACAAACGAAGTTGAATCAACTTCGTGCTCGTAGATAATGAAAAATCGAAAGCAGCAAATGATCTATTATAAAATATTTTATATTTACAAATATTTGCGAAATAATTTTCTAAATATCTTCATATTTTTAATTTTATTCCTTTTTTTCCTAGCTGATACGCCATTTGAAGATGGAACATTTAAATTGGCTCTTCAATTTGACGAAAATTACCCCAATAAGCCACCTTCGGTTAAATTCATTTCTAAGATGTTTCATCCAAATGTATATGCTAATGGAGAATTATGTCTTGATATTCTTCAAAATAGGTGGTCTCCAACTTATGATGTTGCAGCAATCTTGACAAGTATTCAAAGCTTATTACATGATCCTAATCCAAATTCACCGGCAAATGCTGAAGCTGCTAATTTGTATAGAGAGAATCGTAAGGAATATATTAGAAGAGTCAAAGAGGTTGTTGAGCATTCGTGGGAATGATTTCTTTTTTGATTCTAGTGAAAAAAAAAAAAAATAATATCGAGTGGGAATGTGAAAATGTGAATATGGTGTTAATGAAAAATAAATTCGGAACTCCTGATATATATGTTCATTTATTCTTTAGTTTAGTTACAGTGACTTCTCTGTACTTTCATAAATGACATTATCACTTTTTTTTTTTTTATAACAATAATTTTTTTTTTCCAAAAATAAAAAATTTGATTACATTCTTAGATATTTTTCTATATGTTTTGGACTTGACTTAATTTATTTCATTTTATAATGAATTATATATTTTTAATATTTATAAAATTTATAAATTCCAATATTTTGGCTTTTTTTTTTTTGCATATTAAATCACATTTTGAACCTTCATAAAAAACTATTAATATACTAAAAATATTATTTTTAAATTAAACCCCCTAAAATTTCATTAAGTTATATTGACATTCTATAGATATACATTATTTATGAAATGTCTCATAAAATTATCTCTATTTTAAATTTCTCTTTAACATTAATTAAATCTTTGCAGCTTGCCTTTGAGCAATTTTAGCCTAATATAAGAAAATTTGTTAGTAAAAACATACAAAAAAAAGTCAACAAACATATATGATGTTAATTACCTTGATAGAATCTCCACCAAATACCATACAAACAGTCTGCCAAATACCTAAACCAATTCTAGGAGTTACACCACGAAAAAATCCTTTCAGACCGTTATTCTGATAGATATATTTAGCACAAGAAACAATAGTCATTTTCTCAGGTCTTCCTGGTGCTTTAACTTGAGATTGCATTTCCACTCTAATAACTTCAATAGGCTGTAAACAGAAAAAAAATAAACCAGATCAAATAAATAAATAAATATTATATATATTTTTGAAACTAATAAATTTTACACTTACTTGATTCCAGCAAGACAAACCTCCCCCAATAGCACTAGCAAAAATTTTTTGAATCGGAGACAATGGTTTACTATAATCTGGTACCTCGCCATCTCTAATCCTCCTAATAGTGGTTTCACCTAATCTTGTTAATCCAAATCTACTAGCCCAATTGGTGCATTGTCGAACTGCTACGGCATTCACACCTTTATTAATTCCTCGAATACCTTCTCTTTTCCAAATTTCGGATGCCACTTTGAGAGTTGATACTTGTTTTCCTGCAGGAGCTTTATGACGAGTAACCTCTACAGTTTTCATAAAAGTACAGAATCCCATAGTGGTATAAGCTTGTGCTAAACCACCTCCCATACCACCAACAATTCCCGCCTGCAAACGGGATTAATACATAATTTAAATCGATAATTTAAAACGAGAAAGAAATCATTTAATTAAAATATTTACCGTAAAAGGAGAAGCTCCGGCAACACGTGCTCTGTATTCTATTTCACTAGCAGTGAATATAAGTACTGCGCCCTGAATTTTTAAATTTTTTTGTCAAAAATAAGACTAACTGAAATTTACTTAATAAATAATTTATAATGTAATACTTTTGTACTAGCTTCAATCCAAGCCCACGGTATTAGTCCTTGATAAAATCCCAAAAAACCACCTCTTTTGAAGGTTTTTTTAGCTGCTGTTATAATATTATCAGTTCGATTCGCTGCCAAATGAGTTTTAATAACTTCAAAAGGTTGACCAAGTGTAGATACTTCAAACATGTTTAATCCTAAATTATTAAAATAATCAAACAATTGTGAATTATATTTATATTTTATTTGCTTATTTTTGACCTCTGTCTTAAACAAAACTCGAAGGACTTCTTTCCGAAATATAGTCAACAAAAAATAGACTATTCACCTGCACCTACGGCAAGATTGATAAAACTAACGGGTTTCTTTTCTAACTTGTCACCTTTTTTTATAGGACCGGAAACAACAAGTGGTGCCATATTGTGTAAAAAAAAAAAAAGAAATATCTTTTAAAGAGGGTGAGATTGAGATTTATAAAGGATGAGAGAAAGAAGGATGAGAGAAGAAATAAGAATTTGAGATGAGATGTTCATCTTTTCTCCTTTGGAAGATCTTTGATACAGCGGAATGTATCTTAGATAATAACTGGACTAAATGATTGGATGAAAATGTGACACGCTGTGAGCCTGTGACATAAATATTCTAAACGATGTACAACTAATTCTCCACTATAATAATTTTCACAAAATTACATTTCAAATGGTTTACATTAAAGAATGGAACAAATATCAAGAGGCAGTTGAAGAGCTTTATTTGAATTCTCCAAAAGAGGTGAAGAATTTTCTTTAAGATAAATTTCTGTTAAATTGTGTAAATTTGCTATTTTTTTGATATTCACATATGATCCATTAAAATAATTCGAAGACGCGATATTTAACTAGTTGGCGTAAGGGAAAATTGGTTCTAAAGGTTACAGATAATTTTACTGTATTAAAGTATAAAACGGATCAAGCCAACGATTTAAAAAAATTTGAACGCTTGAATCGTTCATTGATGTTGAAAATGCAAAATCGAAAAGAAACCAGCAAAACTGAGAGTAAATGAAGTTATTCGGTAATCTAAATGTTTAAATAATAACTTTGTTTTTTTTTATCTTCGAAATTTTTCTAATCATTATTCATTCTCTATTCCTCTTACCCTTGGAATTTGCTATTTTATCTTTCAGATCAAAGTCATATTAGAAATTTTTTCAATCAAAACTCAATATTAACATTTGCTTAGTATGGAATAATTTAGAATTACACATCGGCATGTAATAAAATAATATTGATAAACAAGTTAACAGTTCTAATTGAACATTAAATGCACAAAGTATACCCATTAATACTTTTCATTTAACAACCAGTTACAACCACTTAGAAAAACAATCGTAGATTAAAATTTTGACCAATAAGGAAAATTTAACAAAATAATTTATAAGTTCATGCTAAGATTCTGTTTTATTTAATGTAAATGATAAAGAATTCAAAATTGTTTTATCGCTGGAATACCACGGCATCCATTCTGTATATTTTATTCCAATGAAACGATTTCTAAAAGGAAGACCAAAACAATGTAAATGTAAATGGTTTACTGAATTATAAGGCGGAATATGAAATCCCATCCTTAATTGATTATTGTAAAAACATTAATACAAATCGTATCATTGCAAATCATTCAAAGAGAACTGTATATTTACCTTGTTTGCGGTAACTGAAAACCAAATTCAAGTAAAAGTTGATTCCCTGTATCAATCATGTGTCTTACTTAACGCCAGATAATTCAAAAAAATCATTAATATTATTAATTCATTATTTTTCCTTTAAAAAAAAAAATTTCAATAAAAAAACTCACATAAAGGAAGATCATTTGGTGTTAAAGAATTTACCGTATCTTGAAATGAGATAATATTAAAAACGAAATTGTGTGAAATTAATTAACAAGTTTATTCCTATTCATACCTATATGATCTCTGGGAATAATCAATAAGTGCATTTTAGCGGCCGGTTTTATATCATGAAATACGATAATTCTTTCATCTTCGTAAACCACTCTTTCGTAAGTAAGATCACAAAAAACACAATCTTGTGGGGTATCCTTAGAAAAGCAAGAAAAGAAGCCCATAATGTAATTTTTTTCTGTCGATCATACAAGCTATAAATTTCTATAGAGAGAGAATGGTTATTTGATAATTGAATTTTAAAATCATTAGTGCGATGTTTTTTCGGTGTACTGTACATCAAACATTGGGGATTGCCTAAATATCACTTTTTTCATTATGATGCCGATCATCACATTATTGGTAATACATTATGTTGCCAGAATAAATAAGGAAATCTGAATTTAAATATCGCCACGATTATTTAGCCACAAAATCCATTACAGAAATCTTTCAACCGACCTACAACTATAGATCAACTTCAAGAATGTCTGCTCTTTCAAGGTAATTCAGCTTTATTAATGAACTTTTGGAATTGTCTTTTTACCCACGATCGTTTAATTCTTGCAGATCTGCTTCTAATTCGAGTTTTTAAATATTTTAGTGTTCTTCCAAAACCACGACATCAGCTTTTAAGTTCGGACCAGCAAAATAAATACGAACGTAAATACGATGAACTTACGTCTATAAAGCAAAGGAAACAACCACCTCCATATGGACAACGATCAGACTGGAAACCAAGAACTCAAGAAGACTTTGGCAATGGTGGTGCTTTCCCTGAAATCCATATTGCACAGTATCCGTTGGATATGGGTCGCACCAGCAAAGTGAGTACACAAATGAATTCGATTGTTTATTTATGCATTTGTGAACAAAACGAAATGACTAATCAAGTATATCCACTCGACACTACCAACAATATTTTCTACCAATGCCTTAACCGTTTAGACCAAAAGTGCTGAATCGCTTGCATTGCAAGTAGATGCTGAAGGAAACATTCAATATGATGAAATTGCGAAGCATGGACATTCTGAATCTCGCATTATCCATTCACAATTCAAAGACTTGGTACCCCTCAATCAAAGGGCTGACATCGAAAAAGTTACTTTGGAAAGACCTAACGAAGATGAAGTAAAAGAAACAACAGAAAAAACAAGGGAAGCCCTGGAAAAAATTGTACAAGGTAAATTATATCGTTTCCTAATTGAAGAATATCAAAAAAGCGTAGTGGTGTCAGAGACGAGAAATAAATTTGTTGAGGAGCGAGATCATATGAAAGAATTCGGAGATTTAGCTTTAAAATTTAAGGGTTTACACAAAATGTTTCTTGAATATGAAATATAGGCCAAAACGCGCTATACGGCAGAATATTAGTCTTGGAAGGGTGTTTCCATTACGTTATGCAATACGCAATTTTCGCTTCAATTTATTTATTATGATTCTTGATTTTCTAGGTAAAATAAAAGCGGCACAGCCTAAAAATGTAAAAGTTAATAAGCCATTAGAGCCAACATATATCCGTTATACTCCTGGACAGCAGGGTGAAACTTATAATTCCGGATCTAGCCAGAGAATTATTAGAATGGTAGAAATGCCTGTTGATCCAATGGAACCTCCGAAATTCAAACACAAAAAGATCCCACGGGGTAAGTATTAAGTACTTTCCTTTATTCCTAAAATATAAATAATTCATTAACAATTTTTATTTGGTTTAGGTCCACCATCACCACCGGCACCAGTATTACATTCTCCTCCTCGCAAAGTTACTGCCAAAGAACAACAGGAATGGATTATTCCACCTTGTATATCTAACTGGAAAAACGCGAAAGGTTATACTATACCACTTGACAAGCGGTTGGCGGCGGATGGGCGAGGGTTGCAAGAAGTCACCATCAATGATAACTTTGCAAAATTGTCTGAAGCTCTTTTTGCAGCAGATAGACATGCCCGTGATGAAGTAAAACAGCGTGCTTTGATGCGAGATAAACTTGCTCAAAAGGAAAAGGAAGAAAAAGAAAAGCGTCTGCGCATGTTAGCACAGAAAGCACGAGAAGAAAGGTGTGTATGATATTATATAATTAATGTTTTTGCCTATAAATAAAGCTAAGATCCTCCTTGTTAACAATAGAGCCGGTATTTCTTCTACATCTGGAGGTGCTTCTGGAACTGTTGCAGAATCAGATTCAGAGTCTGAATCTGATGAAGAAAAAGCGAAAGAGAGAGAAGAATTGAGACAAGATCGACGGAGGGAACGTGAGAGAGAATATAGACTTTCTAGAATGGGTGCTGAACAAAGGGCAAAATATCTTGCTCGGTAAATTTATTCTCTTTTTTATACATATATTATTAAATTATTAATATATTACTAAATCTAATGAATTTAAATAATATTATCGTTTTTATTTAGTGAGCAAAATAGAGATATCTCAGAAAAAATTGCTTTGGGTTTGGCCAAACCAACATTGAGCAAAGAAAGTATGTTTGACGCTCGATTGTTTAATCAATCCGAAGGTCTTGATTCCGGTTTTAAAGACGATGAAGGTAAATAAAAAAAATATGCAACATATCCAATTTTAGAAATGTTTGATATTGAATGTTTTTTTATTTTCTAAATAGCTTATGATCTCTATGATAAACCACTGTTTGCTGGTACAAGTTCTTCAAGTATATATAAACCTAAAAAGGAATACGATTCGGACCTCTATGGAGGTGGGAATGCCGATAGTGTTAATAAAATGCTTAACGTAGATCGATTTGGAATTACAAAGGGTTTCCAAGGATCTGACACCGCTCAGGTGAATGAAGTTTTATTTGTTTTATTCAATATTTCTTTTGACGTTTTAATATTAATATAACTAATGATGATTTAATTACAGTCAAGAGACGGTCCTGTGGAATTTGAAAAGGAAGAAGCAGACCCGTTCGGGTTTAATCAGTTCTTGGATGATGCTAAAAAAGGGAGTAAACGTGGATTAGATACATCGTAAGCATTTTATGTGTATTTTAACTGATCGATTTTAATTAAACCATTTTAAACATGTGACATTTTTAATAATTTTATTCGCTAGAAAATCTGAAAGCAGCAAAAGTAAGCGTGGCAGATATTGATCACACTCCTTTTATCCAATCGACACGTAGTCATTCAAAGTCCTTTCTCGAAAAAGGATTCGGATTTTGTAATATTTTTGATGATTTGAACTTTTAATTGTCTTAGAATCAATATAGACAACATTTTTTTTTCTGAGGTAGCTTAGCGATCGTTTGATTATATATTACTGTATTGCTAGGTGGGTGTATTATTAGTAAAAAATGGGATACTGTAAGTTTCTTTGATTTTGCAGAATTGAAAAAGGAATCAAAGTTACTTGCAGCTAAGAAATCTATACACATTATATAACTTGTGGGATGAAGATAATATTTAACTTAGCGACTTGGAGGTATTATAGTGCCTTTATTTTGAGTGGCGTTAATTTTTTTTCCTTATGACAAAAATTCTTATAAAATCTTCTGATAAGTAATTTCGGACACTGTAAATATTTTCTGATTTTTCTGATTATTCACTTAGGTCATTTATAATGTTTAATTTATCACATTTATCACAATAGTGATGAGCTAAAATTTCACAAACAAAATAAACTAAAAAAATTAACTAATAGTGATATTTTTACGTGATTATCACACACGATTTAAGCAAGAATTATTTATGCACAGTTTAATTAGTGTCGGACAACTAATTTTTTTTTGGTATCAATAAACTGATTAAAAAAAAAAATTTGTGTATTTTAGGTAAATCGATCGAGAAAAATTTGTATCATCGATTTGTTACTTTTTTGTTGTTCCCGTTGTAACGTTTAATACTTTTCGAAGTTATGACAGACGCACCACCCACACAATTTGCCTGTAAGTTGTGATCATTATATATACTACATATTAATGTTGATAGAATTGAGAAGTGATATGATAATTTCTCGGGTGATTTAGCTAATTCTTTCGATTTACTTAATAGATCGTTCGGCTAGTAGTTTAGGTTTAGTTTTTGGACACCCAACTTACGAGCCAGTAGCAAACTTTCAAGAGTAGATATTAATGGAATTAATGTTTTTGTGTATATATGTATTTTTTTTTTTTTTCGTGATTTTACAATACTCTTTATTATTATCACTTTCAACAGTCCAGGTAGCAATGTAAAAACTTTTCAATATAGTAAGGATGGTAAATATCTTGGTTGGGCCTTTCCAGAAAGGTAATTAATTCAATTGGTTCTATTTGTAATGGTAAATCCAAAATTACTTATTTAATACATTAATTTAGCGTAAAAATAATTGATGCTGAAACTGTTCAACTCGTGAGTGAAATACCGAAGAAACAAATTGTTGAAATCGGATTCTCTCCAAAGGGAACATATATTTCCACTTGGGAGCGTCCAGGTAGTCCATTGTTTCATTTTTTTTTATTATTGATTTTATTGATTGTGTTGTTTTAACTCTTAATCATTTAAACACTTAGTCAAACTGCCAGATGGATCAGTTCATAAGAATCTAATTATCTGGGAAGTAAAAACCGGAGAGGAACTGATTTCTTTCACTCAAAAAAGTCAGAACAATTGGTTAGTTAATTTTCGTTTTGCGTTAATATAGTTTTGTGTATTTGGTTAAATATTAATATTTTGTATACAGGAATGTTCAATGGACCGAAGATGAAATGTTTTTTGGTCGAATGGTTACTGGAGAAGTTCATTTTTATGATAGTAAACGTTTAGATAAAGGAATTTATAGTAAATTACGTTTAGAAAATATTGGTGACTTTTCCTTGTCACCTGGAAAGAGCCCCTCGATAGCTGTATTTATTCCAGAAAAAAACGTAAGTTAATAACTTTTACATTCATATCTATTTATGTCGTTATTCCTTTTTTAATATTTTATATATTATAGGCTGCACCTGCTATTGTTAGAATATATTCCATTCCCCACTTTAATGCTCCATTGGCACAAAAAACATTTTTTAAAGCCGACAAAATTCAAATGAAATGGAATGATTTAGGCACTAATTTATTAGTTCTGGCCCAGACTGATGTAGACAAAACAAATAAATCATATTACGGAGGTAAATACATTTTTTGCTTAATTTGTTATAAAAAAAAAATAATAATTATGATAAATAATTCTTTTGATTTTGATTTATAGAGACAAATTTGTACTTTTTATCAGTAGCCGGTAATTACGATTGTCGCGTTTTTCTTGGTAATTACTTTGAAGAATTTTTTTGGCCAGATTACAAATTATCATGAAATTATATTAAATATCAATTTAATTTAATTAGACAAAGAAGGTCCAATTCATGATGTTACGTGGGGTCCAAACTCAAAAGAATTTGTAGTCATCTATGGATGTAAGCAATTCGGGTTTTAATAATGTGTATATACGCATATATTCGATCAAATTTTGATGATTTTTTTAACAATTATTTAGATATGCCTGCAAAAGTAACGCTATTTGATCATCGTGCGAATCCTGTTCATGAATTCGGTACTAACTTCCGTAACACCGTTAAATTTAATCCTCAAGGACGACATATCCTTCATTACGTTTATAAAATCTTTATATAATAATGGAACTTTTAAAATATCTTAATATCCTTAATCCTTTGATGGTATATTTCTAATTATACTGATATTTATAGCTGGATTTGGTAATTTGAATGGAACAATGGACATCTGGGATCGTAAAACATTGAAGAAAATAACAGCGATAGAAGCTCCCAACTCATCTGAAAGCTCCTGGTCACCAGATGGGCGATATATTATGACGGCAATATTAAGTCCACGACTTCGAGTAGATAACGGTTATAAAATTTGGCATTATACTGGTAGTTTAGTACATAGTCAGAATATCCAAGAATTATTACAGGTTAGTTCCTTAATTCTTGGATGAACTCATTTCAATCTCTATTGATTACGTTATTAATCGATAGGTTCAATGGCGTCCTGCAAGTGTTGAATTTTATCCTATGCGTCAGTCTTTATCTCCAGTGCCTGTAATAGCCGAGAGTCCTACATCACCAACAAAAACTGCACGTAAGTTTTTTATCGGCATACAATTTAACGATTACAGTTTATGTTTATAATATAAATATTTTGTTTTGAATGCCAAGCAGCTATAAAAGCAGGCGCGTATTTACCACCACATGCACGTGCTCGTGGTGCTCCAACTGTTGATATCTTCAAGGTATTCTTTTATTCTCATTATATAAACGATTTTTACGTATAATATCGCACAATATATTATTAAGTGCAATTAATTGTCATTTATTATTCGTTAATATTTTTGTAGCGTGAAGAGGTAACGGATAGAAAAGTTCAAGAAAATGGGGCTAAGCCCGTAGGAGCATCCGAAAGTAAATATATTCCATTATTGAACTTTTCTTCCATTTATGTATTATTGACTTTTGATTGTGTAATTAATATATGTAGCAACATCCAAAATCGCCGCTAGGAATAAAAAGAAACGAGAGTCTAAAAAAAAAAAAGAAGAAGCGGCCGCAAATCAACCTTCCAAAGAAGTAGATAACTCTGAGGATAAAGGTTAATTCAATTAATTTAATTATACAATTCCAGAATTTTGTTTTGACATTTTTCATAACTCATTTAGATACTCCAATAGTCTCTCCGTCGTCAACATCATCCGTTAAAAATGTGATAATAAATAATGGTATGGTTAATTCAACTAATAATTCTGTTGACGCGATAAAGTCTGATCCCACTGCAGATACAACACAACAATCTGCAAGTCATTTATCGGAAACGGAAAAAAAGATTCGGAATCTGACAAAAAAATTAAGACAAATTGCTGAACTTAAAGAAAGGCAAAAGAATGGGGATAAGTTGGAAATTACACAGGTATTACCAAGAAGCATATTTCCTATAATGCAGAGAGTATTATGAATCTATTTAATATTTGACTTATTAACCAGGTGAAAAAAATCGAAACCGAAGCAACATTACGGAAAGAGTTGGAACGTTTGAAACCTTAATAGATTATAATTTTAGAATAATAAAAAGTACGTTATTTAATTCATTGCATCAAGAAATAATACGAAACAAAGCATAGTAAGATGTGCACAAAAGAATCACAAATAGAATTAATTAACTTATGAAAATTTTTCATAATTATTTTGATTTTGATAAATACTTTCATTGTCAAAATTGTTTAATAAAAATAATAGACATACAGTATTCTGTTTAAAATAAGTTTATTATCTGTTATGTAATTCAAATCAATACTTCTGGTGCAACATTATCCGATTATCGTATCACGTACAAGTCGATCACAATTTGGTTTTTTAATATATGGTTATTTCATAGAAAACTGGTAGTATGATATTTTGTGGCTGTTCCTTCGAGTTTTTTTTTTTTACACACTATGTAAAGAAATTGGTTTTATTTTCTCAAAAATTTGTATCCTAACGAGCAGTTTAGGCCGAGTAAACTTTTTACTTAAATTCTTTAATTTATATTTAATAAACTTGAAAGAAATGGATATAGTTCGAATATACTTGAGTTTTTTGATTGCAATAAGTTTATTGAATTTTACGTGTGTGGCTGATGTTCCTGGAATTTACTTTGATCGGTACGTACTTATACGTTCGAGAAGTTAAAATGTTATTTTTATTAAATTTTTTTTTAAAAAAAAATAGGATCATAACATATGTCTTGGGGTCAACTGATTATGAAGATGCAATTAATGACTCATATTTGTCGTATCTTGTAAGTAATATTTTCTAAATTTCTTTTAACGGAAATAAACACAACTAATTTTGTTGATATTCTCCTTTGATTTTAGTCTAAACAAGGGATATTATTAAAACATGCACATGGAATATGGCATCCATCACAACCAAATTATATAGCAATGATATGTGCATCAAAAAGCGGAATGTTAACAGATTTCTCACAAGATTTAAAAGGACCTTCATTACCAGAATCGTTAGAAAAAAGAGGAATTACATGGAAAGCATATATAGAAAATTATCCTGGTGATGGATATAAAGCAGATGTATCAGACGATAAATTATATGTTCGTAAACATAACCCATTTATTTCAATGAATAATATAAGAAATAATTTAACATTGGTATCAAAAATTGTTAGTTCAACACAATTAAAAAATGATTTAGAAAAAGATGAAGCCCCTCAATATATATTTTATGTACCGAATATTAATAATAATGGAGAAAAAACTAATTTAACAGTTGCTAGCAATTATTTAAAAAATGAATTCATACCTTTAATTCAACATTTATTAACTTCTACTAAAACTCTTTTAGTTATAACTTTTGACGAAGCTTCTACTTATCTTGATTTTAATTTAGCTGATTTTAATCATATTTATACTACACTTATTGGTCCTAATGTATTAAGGTCTTTTATACATGAAGATGAAACAAGATATAGTCATTTTAGTTGGGTTCCTACTATTGAAGCAAATTGGAATTTATCTTCTTTTGGTAACGGTGCTGATACTGATTCAACTCCTTTAGATTTTAATTTATTTGCATAATGGGAATGGGAGTGATGGGAAAGAAAGGAAAGGAGATATATTTTAGGATTCTTTAAAGGAATGAGGATTTTTTGGGAAAAATAATTTTACTATTAAAAATAAAAAATTACACCCATATTTTTTTAATTTTTTAATTCATGAGATTTATTCTTGTATATCTCGAACCAAAAAAAAAAAGAGGATAAAAAAAAAAAGATTCAAATGTATTAGAACTATCTATTCACATCAAGAAAATAAAAATTACATTTTACTCATTTTTACTTTTACCTAAAGAAGAACTATAATCATTAACCTTCCAAATTCCTAATAAATAATTTAACCTAATAATTAATAAATCGATGGCCATCTTTATAGAATCTTTTATAAGTGAAACTTTAGAACCATCAATTTCATGCCAATTAACAGATACTTCTACAATAGGCATATTAAAATATTGTGCTAATAATAATACTTCAATATCAAATATCCATCCTTCTACATGTGTATTATTAAAAATATTTAATGCAGACTTTCTTGTAAATAATTTAAACCCACATTGTGTATCTTTTATTGTTCTTATGCCTAATATATATAATACTTTATGAAACGAATGCATTAAAAAATTTCTAATAAATGATCTCTGTAAAAAAAAAAAAAAAAGTTGTAAAATGTGTTAATACGTGATTGATTGTGTGTGAATTATAAATTTATAAACTAAAATTTTTTACCTTAACTACGGCTTCAGTTTTTACTAAATGAGCCCTAGAACCAACAGCTATTCCGTATCCTTCTTTTGATATAATTTTGTTTAATTCTCTTTCTAAATAATCTAAATCAGAAAATTTTGTTGCTCCATCTGCATCAACAAATAAAATATATTCTCCACTGGCACACAATATTCCCTAAAAATATATATGTATCAATCAGCATGTTTAACATATAAAAAAAACCTCCAATAATAAATAAATACCTGAGTAACAGCGCCCCCTTTATTTCTATTTTTTTCCAAAGTTAATACTTTTAATTCAATGCCTTTATTTGATTTAGAAAATTCCAAAGCATAATTACCAGTACCATCATTACTGGCATCATCAACTACAATAATTTCATATGAAAAATTTTTATCCGAATTTTTACGTCCTTCTAAATGTTCTACCGTCTCTTTTAACATATTTGGCATTCTCTGTATTTCATTATATGCTGGTACAATAATTGAATATGTATATTTTGACGGTTCATCATATATACTTGGTAATAATTGTAATTTATCTGCACTAGAACATTTGTAATATTTCTCACTCTTGGTTCGTGATCGTGGTCGCGGTGATAATACAATTAATACAATTAAACATATTATCAACTACAAATGATATAAATTAGGAGTTAACATGATTTGATTAATTTTAGTAACAAAAAAAATTGTATCTGATTTTTTTTCGTTTTGCAGAAGTTATACAACTTACAACACGATTAAGAATCGTGCAAACCATACTTAAGACTTACTCCACAAATTGCTACAATAGCGAGCACTGTTAAATTATTAATTAACTCCATTTTATTTTGTAAAACAAAAAGAAAAATTTTTGATAATAAATTACTCGTGGGAGAAAGTTATTTAAATCTAAATTTATCATTTGTGAAATAAATATATCATGCAATTCATACATGGATGCTGATCCATAGATTTAAATTAAAGACATTTACGAAATTATGTTCCATAATTTGTTTTGCATATCATATTATTTAATAAAGGAGTTCTGTAAGAATTGATTATTACTTTTAAAAATGTTATCAAATTACTAAGAATTATATGATTCTATTCTATTTTCATCAATTGAATGTGAAAAAAAATGTGGATATGAATTTTCAAAGCTGCTTAGATTTTGAAGTAAGTTCATCTGAATTTGATTTTACTAGAGCATGAAATAGAGCATGTTTTGATTTTTAAATATATGTATATTTATTTACTAAGGTGATTTTACAAAAATTTGTATAGCCGGTAAATTTATATGATCCGAGATAAATATTTTCTTTCCGACTCTTGCCCAGTTTACTCCTAATTTCATGTACTGGAATTAGTTGAGGATATATTTAATGGATGATGCTGATGATGTTCCTATTAAAGATGAAATTTAATCTGTATTAAAGCAATACAGTCCATTCTAATACTACTCTTTCTAATATTCTGGTTGAAAAACAGTGACAATATAATTGATATTTCTGATAGATATAATATTCTCAACATATGAGAGGAGGTATTTGTTGCAATGAAAGCTAAAAACCACGTGATTTCCTGATATATTGATAACACATTATAAAGTTAAAAAAATTTTTTTAAAAAGCAGTAAAATAATCCTTGTTCCAAAAGAAATGTAAAGACTATTATATAAATAAATTTAAATATTTTCATTCATAATTTCCTTTATTTACAGCGGAACGTTAAATTTCTACACATAAGGGATGACTGTCATCTAAATAATGTTTTTTTAAATAACCTTTTAACTTTTTTTTTTTATATATAAAGTTCAACCCAAAAAAGATGGTGTTTAATTATGAGATTATTGAAGTTTCAGTAAAAGGATCATACTGTATAATTGAAAAAATCAAATATTCAAATTAGTACAGTATATACACTTATACAGTAGAAAAAATATAAGATAAAGCAACTAATAAGTAGTTCATGTATTTTTAATATCACGTGATTATAATTCAGAATCCAACTTATAGGTTATAGCACAAATAATTGGTGCGATGTTTTAGCTGTGAAGTTGGTTTTTGCATCATTCGATACTATATAAAAATCTTTAATTTCTTGGAAGCTGCGAAAAGAAATCAATCCAGCTGGCAAGGACTCAATTTGAGAATGATAGCAAATTGAATACTAGCATTGTCTAAAGTATCCCTCTAAATTAGTACCACAATTTTTAAATCAGGTATTTTAGGCAGTGCTATACAGTATATCTTAAATAGTGAGTGGTGACAGAAATATGTATCAACTTTAATATTATTAATAAATTTTTTAAAAAAATAAGATATGTTTAATATCCAAATTCGAGAAATTCAATTTATTAATCTTGAATGAAATGAATGTAGTCATAAAATAATATTTGTTCAGTATTCAATTTAATACTAAAGAAGCTCTATCCTTCTCAATGCAACTTAACAATACTTAACAATGCATAAAATGCTCTTAATTTGAACAATCCAGTCACTGTTATATTATTATTTTGAGATTTTGGGAATATATTCTGTTCATATTAATACAAAAAGATTAAAATTAATATGTATAATATCTAAATATAAACATAATAATATCAATTACCGTTCTCTTCCAGTAAAACACTACAATTCTCGCTGTCTGTGACCCATGAAGAGCGCACATAATACGGTGACATTTTACGTCTGCAAAGTTTACATATTATTGATGTAAATTGTTGACAAAAAAATAAAGTAATAATTTAAACGTACTTTTCATGAAATTCCTTTATTCCATTGAATCTACTTAAATCCTTTTCGTCAAAAATTACATGGGTAACTTTACTTAATGAAAAATCAGAAACAATCTGAGCGTCATGATACCGAAGAGTCAATTCAATGAGTTTTAACCTTAAATATATAATAAACACAATATAAATATATAAATTACAAAAAAAATTTATGTCGGGATAAATCAACAAACCTATCACGACAGCCTTCGTATAAAGCCCATAATTTGTTTGTATTTTCTATAAGTGGTGGATAATCAATATAAACTACACAACGGCGAAACAAACAATTTGGCAATCCGGTATCTGCAAAATAACGTTCCTCGATCTCATCAGCTAATTTATGACGCTTTGGATAATTCGAAATAATGGTTTCTTCATCCAAGGGCATCAAATCAAAAGTCTTAAATCATCAAAAAAGCTGAATATATACTATAATCTTTTTTTTTTAAAAAAAAAAAAATTGCGTAAAATATCAAAATTAATATACCTCTTGCAATTCTTCTATAGTAACTTCATCTGTATAACTATCCCCCCATTCGTCCATCCTAGTTAAAAACTCTTGTTTTGTTGATTCAGTAATGAACAACATATATCTATAATATAATAGAAGCTCGTAATTGCAAATTTGATTAAATTTGAGTAAAAAAAAAAATTTTTTACAAACTTTGGACTTAAAGGAATTAGTTTTAAAGCGTTGATACATTCCGAGATCCATCGAGGATGAATTATGTCTCTTAAGCCTTGACTAATTAGATTTTTAACTCTAAAGTCTAAAATTATTGTGAAGGTTATTATCATAAATAAATACATATTCACTAAACATTAAATGTATTAATTTATAAATAAGATACTTGATGCGTCCTCAGCTATTATATGAATTTCAGAATCAGTGCCAGGATGTTGAGAATAACTACCGCCATGTTCTTTAATCATACGCTCAAAATCTGATTTTGTATATTCTTTATATTTCGTGAGCATTATATCTGATGTTAAAAAAAATTAATAATCTATACTGTGAGACATGTTATTGAGATTGAATAAAAAAGAGTCCTTACGAAATTTCATATCTTTAAATATCATGGATTTTTCTTCTACCGGTCCTATATTGGAGGTAAAGGTTTCAAGCATAGTATATTTCTTGACCTGAATAAATGATTAATAAATAAAATAAATAGTATATAAATAAATAAAAGTCGTAGATAAAGTTGAACCGGTCTTACTCTGCGAGGTGCTGCCGTCTTTCCTTTTCTCTTAACCGCTCGCGATGTCGTACTAATTGTCACAATCTCAGATTTATATATTTTAAATCTATTACTTTCAATTTCAAACTTACATTAAATCATCTTCAGTGACTTTTCTGGACTGTAGTCTCCCTGATGCCTGTCTGCGAAGGTCCATCATTTCTTTAGAAAATTTAAATTAATATAAATTAGTTGAAAATTAATTAAATAATTAAAGTAAAATAATATACCTTCATAAGTCATCGCACTTTTCCAATCTTTATCTTCCCGAATTTTCTCAAATCGTGGAAACCTAAGCGTATAATTAGAGGCAAACTGATCTGGTAATTTATATGCAATTTAGTAACACTTATCTCATTTCTAGTATTAAATTTATGAATTGAAAAAAAAAATAATTACTCCCGGCAACAATTTCAGCTGCTTTCACTTGTACTACTATTGAACTAGATATTAGTTGAAAATACTCATTAGTAAAAGTCTACTATAAATTCTAAACAAAAAATAAATGTAAAAGTATTACTTTTCCGGATGAATTATCATATGAGGCTTGTCTTTACCAATTTCAAGCCAGTCTGGGTGATTATTTGGGTCATATCGCTGCCAACCATCAAGATTATTCCTACAATTAATATTATTAGTTTGGGAAAATTACTTAAATATTGGTCCTTCCAAGTTTCACTTGCTTGATATCTTCGGCTTCCTTCATCGTCTGACCGGTCCCGAATCGACAAAATGATATAAACCTTACAAATAAATTTAAAAACCACATTTAACATTATGCACATATTATACAAATAACAAAGAGTCATATTCAAATAAAATACAACTTTGGATTATCATCTGATGATGTTGAATCTCTTAAACCACACATGAAACTGCCGAACGTATTTCCACGTCTTCCGGCCCCAAAATCCGCACCTAAATATATATATTTTTTTGTTAATAAATTTATATAACCTATTTACATTGTAGAAATCCTAGAAAACTTACCAACAACCAATAAATCTAAACTATCACCAAGTGCATCTAAGTACTCGGGTTTTATCTTAACCCAGTCATCTATTCTTTCATTAAGAACATATTTACTGGAAGGTTTCTTAATGATAATTCCTTCTTGCCTATATCATTTAAAGTTTTAAAGTTTACATAATTCAAAATTTATTAAATAATTCGATCATACTTACCTTTTCATAACAGCTTCGTCTAAAGCATCAATCAAATCTTTAACCGTGCTACCTTCTTTATGACTAAGGAGCTTCAAATATCCTGGTTTTTCAGTAACTAACGCTTTAAGCCATTCATTTCTTTTCTGTAATGGTTGATCGATCACCGACTTGTCATTGATTAGGACAATGTCAAATACTACATCTGTTTATTATAACAAAATGTTAAAGCATGGTTTTAAAATCGATCGTAATGTAATAAAAAAAAATAAATAAATAAAAACGTAAACATACAACATGGTCTTTCCTTATTTTGGTCATTTGAGTGATCTTATATGTGAAATAAAAAAAGAATAATTTAACATAAGAAAATTTGACAGCACTAACAAAAAGGAAAAGAATGTTATTAGAAATACCTTTCCCGGCGGTTTTCAGAGTTCCGAATGGTTTATATATATCTAATAAAGGATCATATACTACCATTTCCCCATCCAAAATGATACTATAATTTAAAAGATGTTAATCGGAAATAAACTATATAATAAACAATTTAACAATTAAGTATTGCCTACTCTTTAACACGCGGATGAAACAATTCAGCTATATGTGGCGTTAATGAACCTTCAAATTTGCTACCACCATACAAATAAGTATATTGTGTGGCTCTCCTAAAGCAATAATTTGAAATAAGTATATTATGCATTCATTTCGATGTTGCTTATCTTTTTTATTCAAAGCTGCAACCTGCCTTGAGTAATATTCAAATCTCCCATCTTTCATATGCAATTGCACTCTTTCGCCATCAATTTTCTCTTCTATCCAGAAATCACCACCCATAGTCTTAATAATATTCTGGACAGCAACTGGTTTAGAAAGCATAGGTTTGAATGGATGATAGAGAGTAATATCCTATAAAAAAAAAAAGAAATTAGCGTGTTTGAATATATAATACGCGTTTTCCATTTCGAAATTTTAATTCATAAGTTCTTAGATATACCGATATTGGGAGTCTTGTGTGAGGATCACTTAAATCTTCACAAACTTTTCTCAAATCGCTACAAACATTGAAAAGATTAGAAGCATCGGGATGAAATAAAGAAAAAACTGATTTTTCGCTCATTCCAATCTTGAGCTCTAAAATTAAAAAAAAAAATAATAAAGTTACCTTAATTATACAATTAACACTTTCATCATTAAAGAAATACCTTTCAAAATTATCCTGATAATCCATTTCTGTTCCATAGCGGTATAATTATTAAAGAAATATCGTATTATTTTTTGGAATTCTTGTCTTCATTTTAAAAAATGTAGTTATAATTAATTTTAAACAAACGCGCAAAAATGAAGCAATCAAACTATAACGTACTGTCCACTTGCAGCATTTAAAACATCAAGTTGATGATTTACATCTTCAATAGGCATTGTTCCACGACCAACAACTGTAGACCGAGGAGAAATTACCTCAAATGCCACAGATGCGAAATCACCAGCAGTTTTCTATTTAAATACCGCCATATAAATAAAGGTTAGCCTCAAACATCAAAAAATTTTGAAAGAATTAAATGATTTGAACCTTACACTTTTTGAACTTCCAGGCATTTTCCAATGAATTAATCTCTTAGCATAAACAGAATCTTTTGCTAATCCCATGACAGATATATAAGTTTTGGCAAGAACCATCTCTTTCATACCATAATTCGTTCTTTCTTTGTCAAGCTAAAACCCAGATGGTAGATCCAATTTAATAAACACATCGATTTATTATCAAAACATTAAGATTTATTTTTGATCGCACAGAATATTAATTTGATTTGAAAAAATTACATGCGGAAGTAATAATCGCATAACAGGATAAAAATCATTTCCATATTTACTGCGATAATTCTAACAATGATATATCAATAGAAAAATATTAGGTTTAATCAAGAAATTAACCACCCAAGGAATGTAAGAAAGAACGGCCTCTCACTTGTATAAATTTTGCACATTTTTTCTTTTTCGCGTCTCCACTCTCTTTGGAAACTACTTCTAAGAAACGACAAAAGTCACTAAATAACGGAGTTTCAGAAGTAAACACGCCTGTTTGAGTTAAAGAACCACTTTGAGTTGCTTGGTCTAAGTTAGAAGTCATATTTCCAAATTATTCTGAAACCATTCGTAATGAGAAGTTTATTTTTTAAAGTACTGTCTTGCATCATTATGATAGAAGTTGGATCTTTATCATTCACGTGCTTTAATGCTATTCATCAATTAGATTTTTGTACTACAATTTTTTCAATAAATCGATTGATTTTTTCCCCTGATTTTTTAAAAAAAAAATTTTTTCGATTTAAAAAATTTTTTTCGTTGTATAAGCGAAGGTTCTTTTGTGTTTTATGAGGTAATCTATTGCATTTTTTACTCTATCGAAGACTTCGTTGAATGATGATATTATTATTCTTTCCCCATCTTATCGACCATGAGGAACATTGAAAGATTTACTTTAGCCAGTACCATGTCTGAAATAACGATATTTAAAGGATTATTTGCTAAATAATTATCATCTACCTTAATACACTTTCTAATACTTGATCGTTTTATTTTATGTATAGGTTGTTTATTATCTAAGTTCATTCTTTATAAAATATTTGGTGAGTTGATATAAAGTTTCTTGAATGTTAAAGAGGGATGATTATAAACTACCGTTTGATTCGCAGTTTCCACCGAAAGGATAATACCTTATGATGGCAAACAATCCTTGGATGTCTGACCTCATTCCCTATTATCTTTTTAATAAATGTCATGACATTAATAGTAGTCGCTAACATCTTATTCTATTAATAATAGACCTTATACATTTAAACAGAAATCTTAATAAATCAAGGTTAGTTGTTTATATTTCAAATTTTTTTAACGATTTTGGATATGTGAGAAAATTCAACTATTTTGAATAAGCTGAGAGGAATGAAGAAAATACACTGAATATTATTAACGATAGGAATTGCCGTCAGAACGACTCATGTCTTGATGAGACAAGGTTCTCTGATCTCTTGATCACATTCTTTATATATGGATGTAATACATTAATTTATGGTAATATTGCTAATTTATATACATTGAACTTTTCCAATTATTAGGTGGGAGATCATCATGATGATTTACTTCGACAGTGAAGTAGTATCTTTGTTACATCGCTTCTCGAGTCTAATTTCTTTATAATTATTAAAACTTGAGATTTTAAAATAAAATGTTCTTAAAAAATTTAAAAAATGTCTTATATGCAGTTAAAACAATATATATTTTTTCTGATATTTACATATTGAATCAACTTTTAACATTCTTGTATTTTGAAACTAATATTTGCACGTTTATCATAGATAAAATAATAAAATTTTTATTAAACCTTTACCAATTTCAATGACGTTCTACCTTATGAATTAGTTTATTGTGGTATAGCACAGGAAAAAATAATTAATAATACCATTGTATTTATACTGATAATAAACTACTGGTGTGGAGTTTTCTTGTTAAAACTATTCGGATTCCAAGAAGTTTAATTGTTTTTCTAATTCCAAAAGCTTCTTTTGATCATTTAAGATCTTTTGCAGTTCATCATAATCTAATTTCTCCTGCAAAAAAATTTGGTAAGCACTTAGTTGACCTTGTGCGAAGGAATCATTCTCCTGCTGTTTTTCAAATATTTGCTTTTGGATTTGGAGGAGAAGTTCCAAAAACTTTTCCAAATTAGTGCCTGCTTTTTCTTTGGCATTGGTTATTAACTTTGTGAAGGCATCTTTTTCTTTTTGAAAAAGAGGAAGACAATCCTTCAATTTTAATCTTTTGATTTCATTTTTCAAATTATCAAAGTCGAGATCAGTATTAGGCGAAAAAACTATGTCAACTAGCTCTTGAAATTGACTCTGAGTTGGAGTTTGCTCGATTTCCTTTTTCAAACTTTCTATTTGTTGGTCTTTTTCCGCAATAGCTTTATTTAAATTTTCTATTTCAGCTTCAAATTGCTCTATTTTTTTACCCTTTTCAACCAAAACATAAGGCATTATTTTTTGTTTGTTCAAAAGCTTATGTTTTTCTATCCAATACGATGAATTGTATACATACAAAATCTCATAATAAGTTATAACCACTTGATTAAGTTGCCTTTCTTTGATAATAAACTTACAATTAGCGGTCTTTAAGGGATATTCATTGCTATTATCATTTAACACTATCTTGTTTAATTCCGCGTTTTCACTAATGTCAATGCTTTCCAATTTATTGACGTAACCTTTAAAATTGTTATTAAAGGTAATTCTCTTTAAATTAGGAAATTGTGATAAATCTAATTCTCCCTCAAGTGTCTGACTATAAAGAGTAAGACAGTTGTCAGAAAAACTAGGTGGACTGGTGTTTCTTTGAAAATATATATGTTTTGTCAGTGTTTTCCAATCATCAGACACGTTATTTAACAATTCTTGTGCCATAATTAGAGCAAATTTTGCTGCTTCTTAGAAAATATTTTAAAATTTATTTTAGTACTATAGTGTTTGCGTAACATTTTTGATATACATGACGACTTGGATACTTAATCCGGTTTATTGACCTTCTTTTATGGAAATTGATATCGATTTTCATAATGACCAAATAATCGATCGAATAAAACTCCGGTTAAAATAAAACGACTTATTCAAAAGAGCAAAGAAAAAAAAAAATTTAGATACGATGAGACTCGTTTTTAAGTCACACGGCCAATTATGGCAACGCTTACAAAATATGTCAATATCGAATTTAAGGAAGGTTATAAACAACAGGTAAATTTTTAGCTTGGAATTTTACTTAAGCTGTTGAGTGATAAGTTAATTTACTTCGTTATTTTGGACAAATTGCTCGTCAGGTAGAATAGAACCTGCGCGACCTGTTAGAGGAACACACGACCGTTTTGGAACCGAAAATGTAAAATATAATCACATCTTGAAAATCGCAACTTCTATTGCGGAATTATATTGTTATAATCATGTAAGCTTTTCGATCTTTACGTTTATACAATTCCATACAATTCTACAATTTATCTAATTTGAATCACAATTTAGGTTTCCACTCCAATATTAGAATCGGCTCAAGTTTTTGAACGAACATTGGGAAATGATTCTGATATAGTTGGAAAGGAATTATATAGTTTTATTGATAAAGGAGATGACAAGTTAACTTTGAGACCGGAAGGAACTGCTGGTAATGGGAACAGAGTTGCCAATAGATTTTCCGAATTTATGATGTACTAATCTCTCGACATTTGATATAGGGGTTGTTAGAGCATTAATTAGCAACAATCTACTTTACGATCTCCCACAAAAATTTTATTACTATGGACCTATGTTTCGTCGCGAAAGACCCCAAAAAGGGAGGTTAAGGCAGGTAATCATCTAAAGTAGTGTTTATTTTAAATTGTTAAAATGTTACTAAAATGCTATTATATTACATAAACATAGTTTGAGCAATTTGGTGTTGAATTGTTTGGTCATGAGCATCCAACCTCTGACATCGAAGTAATTGATATGGCTTGGATATTCTTGAATAAAATTGGACTTAGTGGTTCTATTGAAGTAAGTAATAAATTCGTACCGTAACTACTAGGCTTAATTTAATTAATTTATTATAATTAGCTTGAAATTAATTCCTTGGCTGACAATGAATCTCGAACGAAATATCGAGGTGTCGTGAGAGAATATTTGCTTAAACATGAACATCATCTTTCAGAGGATAGTGTAAAAAGGTAACGACATAATCTTAAATTATCTAATTTTCCTTAATTTTTTTATATATTAAAAGTTGATTTTCTTAATAAAAAAGGATTTTAACGAATCCTTTACGCGTTTTGGACTCAAAAAATCCAAAAGATGCTCTAGTTATTCAAAACTGCCCAACAATCACGGAATATTATAATTCAACATCTGCTAAAAGATTTGATGTTGTTTGTCAAGGACTTCAAAATTTAAATATACCATATAAGGTTAATCCTCGTTTAGTTAGAGGATTAGATTATTATGATAATACAGTATTTGAATTCAAGTGTATGAATCCTGATTTTGGGACCGCTCAAGGAACTGTGTTGGCTGGTGGTAGATATGATAGTCTTGTTCAAATCATGGGCGGAAAAGAAAAAGTTCCTGGAATTGGGTATGAATATAATTCTTTAAATACTTTTTTTTTTTTTTTATAGATTTTTAAATAACATAACATTTATTAAAAAAAAATAGTTGGGCTGCAGGAATTGATAGACTAACAATGATATTAGATGACAACATATTACCATCACGAAAAAGACCAATTGCAATTGTAATAATACCAGATTATGAAAAGACGACATCATCTGAAAATACATCAACAGAAGTTGATAATATTATTTCCTCAAAGAATAATAAACTTTATTATTATGGTCTTAACCTTTCCAAATCCTTACGTGATAAAAATATATCAACATTATTTTATCATTCTCCACACAAATCATCATTGAAAACTATATTGAGCAATATCGTAAAGACAGATGCTTCACATGTAATATTTGTAGGTGAAAATGAAATTGCGAAAGGTGAAGTAACAATAAAAGATTTGGATAATAAAATTCAAGAAGGATGTAAGATTGAAAATATCATGCAACATATTGTAAATTAAATTTAACTTCGAAATATATATTTTTATACATAAGTTAAAAATAAAATTTTAATATTAAAATTGATGTTTTTTTAATATACAACAAAAAATTTTTTATAAATACAATTTTGTACTAAGCCAGTTCAAAATTAATTATTTGTTCAACATCATTTTTTTAGATGAGAAAAATTAATCAAACAGTAAAAGAATGAAGTTCTTAGTGCTGCTTTTTGCCCCGTGATGTTTAAATTAGTTTGAATTGGAAATTTTGGAGGAAGAATTTTTAACAAATAATACAAATAATAATCATTTGTAAAAAGCAACACATAAATCACCAATTCCCGAAACAAATAAATTAAATAAATATGGAACCTAAAAATGTTATATCACTTTCAAAAAAAAAAGCTAAATGAAATGTGTTTAATCCAAAATTGATTTGAATTTTCTCAGATAAGACCAGAAGCTTTGAGATTCATTCTCTGAACTATATCGTTTACTGAAGCAACAATGACACGCATTTGTTTTGTATCCTTTGTAAGAAATAATGAAATATCGAATGTTTTAATATCATTATAATGATTGATTAACAAAAAGATGTAGAATAGAATAAAATAAATACTATTTACCGTGGCGTGTGTAAAGTGGACATAAATATGCTTTTCATCATTTTCATTACAATTTATAAATGTATTTTGAAAGAACTTTGTCACACTTTGAAACTTATTATCACCTATATAATATGTTAAAGATGTTAAAGACAAGCAAGAAAATCTAAAAAGAAACCTTTATAAAATATACCTTCGTAATCTGGAAAGTAGTCCTTCAATTGAATAAACTCAAGTTTACGTTTTAAAATGTCAATCTTGTTAAGAAACAAAATAATACTCGTATTTACAAACAAGGGATGATTACATATGCTTCCGAACAACTGAATTGCATCAGTCATACGATTAACATTTGGGGCTTCTTCAAGTGTTTGGTCAAACGATGAGACTGCAGCCATGAAAATTATGGCATTTACATCATCAAAATAAGGACTAAGTCGATTATGTAAATATTATTATTAAAGAATCAAATATATGAATAAATATGATTAAAAAAAAGAAACTTACGCCCAAAAGTGCCTCTGAGAGCGATGACCACCTACATCGTAAATTCTAAAAAAAAGAACAGAAAGTTAATTATTATTAATCAAAAACATTATTCATTGATTATAAACTTACTTGTACGTAGTGCCGTCTATTTTAAAAAGATGTTCAGTCACACCCATTGTTCGAACTCGAGCTTGTAAGATATCTTCGTCAGTAGGCAAATAGTCTGCTTTAGCAAATGCGTCAACACGGTCTAAAAAGCTAAGAAAAAAAAAGAATTAGTGAAAATATACTAGCATTGATTCATGAAGGGAGGTCACTTACTATTTCGCCGAATCTTGTAAGCCAATTTCGCTAGCGTGATCGTAAGCTTTTATAATGGCTGGATCTTTCCATAATGCTTTAATCGCTTCAGAATGTTCCATGAATAATTGGAATGCATTGTCATCCAATCTTGCATCTCTAACTGCCGCTTGAACGCTCATAGAATTGCGGTTCAACGAATCTTTCACTGAATTTAGTCTACTAAATTTCTCAAGGTGAATTAAATTGCTAGAATCTAACGTATAACCAAAGCTTGTAAGAGCATTGGTTAAAGCTTTCATTGCGGTGAGCACATTAAGATGAACGATTCTTCGATATTGTTGTCGTTCATCCTCAAGACCATTTCCATGAATAATTTTTATCTGTTTAAGTACAGTTGATTTACCGCTTTCAGATGATCCTTTTTATTAGTTTGAATGAATAGAATCTCAATATAATTCTTCGTTTTAAATACTAATGCAAACACATTCATTATTACCTAACAATAATAATCTTGCCAATTTTTGTTTACTTATCCTTTCCTTTTCAGCTTTAATTTGTTTGTCAATAGCTTCGCTTTTCTTTTTTGCTTCCTTTTCTGCGAGTACGCGTCTACGCTTGTCCTCTGAAGTTTCGTTTGAAGGAATAAATGGTTTTAAAGGGTCACTCATATCATTCGTTGAAACAGATGCCATGTTTTATTGTTATTATTTTTTTGTTTAATGAAATAATGAGATAATGCAGAATGCAATGAATAAATAATAAAAAAAAAAAAAATTTAAAGACTATGATGTACAATAAGTATTAACATACAATATTAAAAACGAAGGTTTCTGATACAGAGAACAATTTGTTAAAAAAAGATAGGCATATTGAAAATTGTGATGCAATTAAAACATCACGTATTGATTCAACTTTAAAAAGCACAAACCTATAACAGGAAATTCAATTTAATAAAATTGGAAATTAAAACAAAAGTGTTTAATTTTCTTTTATCTCTTTTAAGAAATAAACCTTCCAAATTTGAACGAACAAATAAATTTCTAGAAACTAGTATTTTTCTGGAAAAAAAGTTAATTACTCCGAATATTTTCAAAAAAAAAAAAATTATTTTTTTTTTCCTAAAAAAATGTCAAGTAATAACGAAAATAGTATGATTGATGTTAGAATAGGTATTATAGGTGGTAGTGGACTTTATAATTTTGACCATTTGAAAACAATTAAAGAAATTTATCATGAAACTGTAAGTATTTATAACTATTTAAATTCTTTTAATTTTTTTTTTTTTAAAAAAAGAATCTTTATTTTTAGCCCTGGGGTTATCCTAGTAGTAAAATTACAATAACTGAAGATCCACGTGGATACAAAATTGCATTTTTAGCTCGACATGGTAAAGGACATATTTATAATCCTTCAGAAATTCCATCAAGAGCGAATATAGCAGCACTTAAAAATATCGGCGTGGAAGTTATTATAGCATTTTCGGCTGTAGGTTCATTACGTGAAGAAATTAAACCAAAAGATTTCATTTTACCAGATCAAATTATAGATCGTACAAAAGGGATTCGTCCTTCTACGTTTTTTGAAAATGGTTTAATAGCTCATGTATCTTTCGCTGATCCATTCGATCAAGTATTATCAGAGTTAATTTATAAACATAAAAATGTTCTGGAAGAAGGAGGATATAATTTACATCAAAATAAAACTTTAGTGTGTATGGAAGGACCAGCTTTTAGTACTAGAGCTGAATCAAATTTGTACCGCAGTTGGGGTTGTGATGTAGTTAATATGTCCGCTATACCTGAAGCTAAATTAGCTAAAGAATTAGAAATTGCTTATCAAATGGTTTGCATGTCAACCGATTATGATTGTTGGCGACAAAATGAAGAGAGCGTTACTGTCGAAATTGTTTTGAGTAATATGAATAAAAATTCTGCGAATGCCAAAAAATTATTAGAGGCGATTTTGCCGGATTTGGAACAGGCATTAAATGATGGGAAATTTGAATCAAATAAAGGTTCCATGGATTATTCTTTTGTTACAAATAAGGAAGCAATGAACAAGGAACAAGTAAAGAAATTAGAATATGTATTCCCAGATATTTTGAGTAAGCTTGGAGTTTCTCCAGATTGGTTTTAACTTTATATGTTTATCACGTAAAGATCTTTCCCCAACGATGAAAGATTTAAATTTATTTTATTTTCTTACAAAATTTACAATAAAAATTGACGTTTATAAAAAACAATATATATATATATACACACATTTACTGGAATACATATATATATTATTAATTTTGTTTCATGCAAAAGAAATCGAACTTTTATATATACTGTATAAAACAAAAGTGAAAATTGAGTAACAATGATATGCCAAAAAAAAAAATTTTAAAAAAAAGTGAAAGTTGAAATGTGATGTGTAAGAGAGTGGGGAATTAAAATAAATATATATCTGATATATCAATTATGGTATAATTGGTATAATTGAAATAATTGAAATGTGCCTGAAGGGAAGGACCTATATAATATATATATTCTTGAGAAAAAAAACTAGGGGGATTATTATAAGAAGAAAGCACTAGAACCCGCTAGCCTATCTAAACACCTTTTTAATTAAAAGAAAAAAATAATAAATAAAAATAATTTATATATACCACACAAACAAGCAAACTTACATAGCTGCTCATACCCTCTTTCCCTCACGCATATATCTACAATTCTACAATTATGACTCCCAAACACTGTTCTTTAACCAGTCACATATATTATTGTAATTATTAAAGGAAAAAAAAACTATACAAATTTCGCTCAATTAAATTAAAAATTTCTCATCTTTAGATGTGAATTATTTATATAACTTTTTTGTCTTATTTTTTTATATAGATTCCTTTGTTTTTATTTCCTCATTCTGATCTTTGTCAGTTGAATCTACGTGATTTTCAGGTTCTTTAATTTGGATTTGGTCCCCCCCTTCTGTTACAAAAGGTGGTGTATTTCCTCCCCAAAAGATCATGATCTCCCCATCTCCATCATCTGAAAACATTGTGCTTCTACCATTTGAACTGGAAGAACTTATTATACTCTCTCTCTGTAATTGAGGTGATTTTGGATCATTACTATATACTTCATCACTACCAAATAATCCAAATGATTGTCGACCTCCTATTGGATCTAATGCAGGTGAATTTAGATTTAGATTTTGTGATGATGTGTTTTGATTTATAATACGAGACGATTCGGCTGATGGCCTTTCTATATCTATATGAGGCATCATCTGTTCAGTATCAGAATCACCTCCAATTCTTATTGAAACATTGGAAGTTGGACTGCTTGGTACTGATGATATTGAAGGTGCATTTAAGAAAGTATTACTAGTAATGGGTGTCTTTGGGGAATTAGGAATACTATTTTCACTTCTCGTAGATTGTGTAGAACTTATATCTTTATTTGTTGCTTGTTTTATAGTATTAAGTCGAACAAGTGCTGGCTTAGCGCGTGTTGCTGTCATTAAAGTAGCTGTAGTAGGCGTAGGTGCTGATTTTGTCGCTTGCAAAATTGTACCAACATCAGTAGCTGTATCATCATCATCTACAATATCAATTAATTGTTCATCACTTAGGTTACGGGGTAAGGGACTGGCTAATGGTGTCGTTCCAGCACTCATATTTGAAACTCGTAATCTTAGATATGTTGGTTCCGGTTTAGGGGTGGTTGGTGTTGATGGAATAGTTGATGGAATATATGCAATTGGAATAACATTTTCTCCATTCAATGAAGTCATTTCATCGTTATTGTCTAATTTAACCCCCCTTTCGTTTCGAGCTCTTCGTTTCCATACAAAAGAGCCATAACCTATGGCCGTCAAAAAACCAACTCCAAGAATACCACCAATAACTGCTGGTAATAAAACTTTGTTGCCTTTATTATTGTTATCGCCACCATTATCTACTATATCTGACGATGGTTTGCTACATCTTGGTTTTGGACACTCAAAGCATGATCTTAGTGATATAATACATTTTGAACCATCCGGGCATGAAGGACACGTCATTGGAACATCATCACATGATATACATGTTTCTGCAGGTGCAGAAGGCGCAAGCGAACTACTTGAAGTTTTTGGTTTCTTCGTATCTAATACGTATTAAATAATTGAATATTAATATTTTGCTTTAAAAAATTGATAATTAAAATAGAAATTATATCAATTATCAACTCTTACCTTGTGCTGTTACCGGTGCTGTATTTATGAGTATTACTATTATACACACTAACCAAACGAGCATACAAAATTGAATTTTTAATTTTGAAAACATCTATAATTGATTTTATTATTGTAATATAAAACCTTTTTTTTATAAACAATAATGCTAACAAATGAACAAGGAAAAGAATGAAAAAAAGATGAAAAAAAAGAATAAATTTAAATAAAAATGAAGTAAAGAATGTGAGTATAAATTTTTTTAATTGCTTGGTGTTTAAACTAGTCGAGGAGTAAATGTTGCAGCGAGTTCTAAAAAAAAGACAAAATACAAAAAGAAAAAAAGAATTCGCACAACAAAGAAATGTGAGACTCGCTACAAAGGTGTTTATGTGGGCATATGAAGCCAGTTAAGTTAATAGAAGATGGATAACCATCGACAAGTTATTTCGCAAGCGACGAAAAGGTCTAAAGGTTTATTCTTCTCGGAAGAAAATTTGTATTTCAACAAAATATTGTTTCACTACCTTATTAGTAAAACCATATGTATACACCAATTGTAAATATCTAGTTTATTTTTTGAAATCATAATTTTGGCTTGGCCACCCGAATGTTTTTCCTTTTCAGGAGACTAAGTAAATTAAATGTTACAATCACTCGTTTTAACAACGGCACCTATCAGCTTACGTCTGTGTAATGATATGACAAATAACCTGCAATGCTTCTATAAATAATTTAACTTCAGATCGTCGTACTCAAAAACGATTATTTATTCCATTTTAGTAAATAGTTTTAAAGCTTAAATTAACAAGTTGGTCGTCCTTTAGACAATATTTTCACTCATTTCTAATATGGATTCGCAAACTCTTCATATAACCGAAGGTTCCGGATAATTAATTATTTGTTATTAATTCTATCAAATCAAAGATTTCAATTAAAATATGTATTTTCATTTCTGATAGATGAAGCTGCTTTGTACGATAGACAGATAAGATTATGGGGTTTGGAAGCTCAACAACGGTAAATTTTAAAAATTCACCAAAAAAATCGATTTTCCGTTAATCATAACTCATTTACTTAATTACAATTATAAAGAATACGTAATTCTTCAATTCTTATAAGTGGAATGAGAGGATTAAGTAACGAAGTATGCAAGAATCTCGTATTAGCTGGTGTTGCTTCCGTTACATTAATTGATCATAATGTCGTAATGGAAGAAGATTTGGGTGCACAATTCTTAATAACAGAACAAGATCTTGGAAAGAATGTAAGCAAAACGGGTTATCTTTCTTTATGTTAAGTTGTACAAAATGTAGATGGTATTTGCTGATCGTAATATCTTCATCAAGAGGGCATTGGCTTCAGCTGATGGTGTTCGACATTTGAATCCTCGTGTAGTTGTGACAACTGATATGGATGACATACGCGAGAAACCAGAGGAATTTTTTGTAAACTACGATTTAATATGTCTTACCGATAGTGCTCCTGATATTATGGTATAACTAAGATCCTTGGCAATTTTTCATCTAGTCAACACACTGACATAGCTTTTATTTTGTTAAATAGGTCCAAGTAGATCGTATTTGCCGAAAACATAATAAAAAGTTCTATGCGGCTTGCACGTATGGTTTCTTTGGATATATATTCAGTGATCTAAATCATCACGACTATGTACAGTAAGTCACGTGTCGGTTTACTTGTGTGTAACAATTGATAGCCTAATTGTTGCTTTAATTATTTAGGGAGAGAAAAGTTGTTGTACCAAATAAGGAAGAACCCGAAATAACACGGGCAATGAAAAGTGAGGAATTTGTGAGCTTAGAAACTGCTTTATCGAAAAATGATTGGGATCAAATTTCCGCTAAGAAACTAAAAAATTCCCGTGTTTTGTGGGGTGTACTAAGTGCGTGCTTAATTATCAAATTACATATTACATGCACTTTCATACATTTCTCATAATTGCAATAAATCATGTTATTTTATATAATATAGTCTTATGGAAATTTCAACAAGAGGAAAAAAGATTACCCACGACCGAAGTTGATATGATAAAATTAAAATCATTAAGAGATTCATTATTTACGTCGAACAATATTGACGTGCCGACTGTCACTGATGAATTTCTTTGGTAAGTCCTGCGTGAAATATATTCATCATAGAAATATATTTGTAGACTTAGATTATTGCAATTCTAGGACATTTACTTCGAACGTAACAACAGAATTATCGCCTGTTTGTGCTATTCTAGGAGGTATATTAGCTCAGGATATCCTTAATACCTTATCACAAAGGGAATTGCCTATCAGTAATTTCTTTGTTTACGATGGTTTTGAAGGCAAGCATTTACAAATTATTAAATATACTTTCTTTTTTTTGAAACTTATTGATTTGATGCATATTTTTCAGGTTCCGGACTGATATATAAAGTACAACCAGGAAAGAAAGTGGATTAAAGTAGCAAACTGAAAAAAACAATTATCATGTAGAATAAATAGTAACAATAATAAATAATGTGATTTTCACTTTTAGCTTTATTCAAACACATCAATTATTAAACTTGGACTACAATATGCATTAAAAGTTTCATAATTAATATGGTTTAAATCTTCTTGCAGCCTTAAGTTTAGCGATCTTTTCTTTATCTTCCTCGAACTTTTTGCGAAGATCGATGATTTCTTAAATGAATAAAAAAAAAAGTTAAAACTTTGTGCATATATTACATAAATAAACATTTATAAAGAAATTGATTTTATATTTACTATTTCGCTTCGCTTCCCGTTTTTGGAATCGATAAAAGTCTGTAAATTCTTTATTCTTTGGTTTCAAACTCTTAATTTCTTCTGGCTTAGCAGCGGTTACAGTTATTGTACCGTCTGTATTAGTACTACGTCTTCCAACTCTTGTTACCATGATAAACCCATCCTCGTCTGGTTGATTAAGTTTGGCTTCTAAAGCTTTATGTCGTTCTAATTCAGCTTCTTCGAACTTACACATATATTCATCAACTTCTTCTTGAAGTTTTGATTGATCTGGACGATGTAATCTATAATCTTGTAACCATCCTAATATCAGAAATTATTAATAAGCGATGATGAATTATTGTGTACAATTAGCTAAATTTAAACAGTCGAAATAAAAAATAAATATTACTAGATAATCCTAATGATGGAATTTCAGTATCTTTAATAGCCCATGTTCTCTTTTTTTGAGTCATTTCAAGTGCTTTTTTTAATCCTTCTGATGTTTGAAATACTATATGAGCAGAGGAATCTGGTATCAGCAATTTTCTTAATCCACCCTCCTTGTAATTTCCAATTACTCTCTTCTCAATTCCTCCTTGCACTTTTGGCTTTTTCTTTTTCTTTTTTTTAGATTTTCTTCCTTGTTGTATTGATACATTTTCATTCAATCCACCATTAGAATTATTGTTTTCATCAACATTGTCACCACTTTCATTAACAATACTAATTAAAAATTCATCGTCTTTAATGACTTCATTAAATATAATTTTATCTATCGGCCCACATTCTTGAAATAAATTTTTAATATGTGCTTCTGTTGAATCTACCGGTAAATTGGAAATAAAAAGAGTATTATCGGGAGGTAAAAAAGAATCATTATTGCGTGACTCGTGACTTTTAAAATAACAATAATGTATTGAAGTAAAAGTAAAAGAATCAGATGAATTTGAGTCAAAAATAAGATTTTGTGAAGATATTTCAATCGGAAGTATTTTAAAGCCTGTATTGGAAAGTTCTTCTAATGGAGGTAATTGGATTTCTTTACTGATGTTACTATTAGATACGGTCTCTGTATCCTTATTATGAGTTTGCTGGTTAGTTGAAAAGATTTGCTCAGTATTATTAGATTCATTATGGGATTCATTATTAGAAGTTTGGGAAGTTTGAGATTGTTTCTTGTTCTTCCTTTTCTTAGCCATATTGTATAAACATTATTTTTGATAATCTCATTGAATCGAATTTTTGTACATCTCAAACACGAGTAATAGATTTCACGTGACTTTGAAAATTTTTTTGATAATTTTTGAAAAGACACCATGTCATTTATTTGTCATTTGTCATTTCAAGTCATTTGCCGAACACTGAAGTTTATTATAAAATACATATTAAATACCATTCCTTAAGTTCAAAAAGTCCTCATCTAACATCAGTAATAAATTTAAGTTATAAGTGTAAAATGGCCTGTAAGTAAAATAATTTTTGCTTCACAATATCATAAATAAATTTTCTCATTATTTTTTATCAAAAAAAAAAAAAGATACAAGTAGAGGACGGGGCGGCGGTAGCCGTGGCGGTCGTCCATTCGGTAGAGGAGGTGGTGGACGTGGAGGTAAAGAATTTTTATATACTGGTTATACAATGAATTTAATGAAATTTGAAACATAGGAATTCAATTAATAATTTGTTTCAATTGAATCCTTTACAAACTGCATTCGGTAATATATTTTTAAAGGTGGACCAACTTTCCGCGGTGGTGAATAGAACTATTATTTATTACAATTTTTTGAAAAATTAATTATTTATATTTATTTATCTAATTAGGTGTTCAAAAACGTGGTGGCGGCAGCGGTGGTGGTGGACGTGGTGGTGGAGGTGGAGGTGGAGGAAGAGGTTCTCGTGGTGGCAGTCGTGGTGGAAAAAGTAGGGGGGGTGGCAAAGGAGGGGCTAAAGGAGGGACAAAGGTTATAATTGAGCCACACAGACATCAGGGTATTTACTTTACTTATCCTCTAAAGAAATTTAATTTTCAATCTAATAATATTTGTTACTTTTTTACTAGGTATTTTCGTTGCTCGTGGTAAAGAAGATCTTCTTGTCACAAAAAATCTTGTAAGTGGGGAATCTGTTTATGGGGAAAAGAGAATTTCAGTAGAAGGAGCAGACGGTGTCAAAACCGAATACCGAGTGTGGAATCCATTCAGATCAAAGTTAGCTGCCGGTATTCTCGGTGGTGTCGAGAATATTTTCATTGCTCCCGGTAAAAAAGTTTTATACCTTGGTGCAGCCTCAGGAACTACGGTATCTCACGTAGCCGATATCGTTGGTCCAGTATGTTCAATTAAATTTTGTCTTTCTCTCTTTATCTATTTGAAATTATCTAATATTTTATAATTAAATTATAGGAGGGTATAGTATATGCTGTTGAGTTTTCTCATCGATCAGGTCGCGATCTTATTAATGTGGCAAAGAAACGTACAAATGTTATACCTATTATTGAAGATGCTCGACATCCACAAAAATACAGAATGTTGGTTAATATGGTGGATGTTATATTTGCTGATGTTGCACAACCTGATCAAGCACGTATTATAGCATTGAATGCGCATCATTACTTGAAAAATAATGCACATATTGTTATATCTATCAAAGCAAATTGTATTGATTCTACATTAGCCGCTGAAGAAGTTTTTGCAGAAGAAATTAAGAAACTAATACGAGAAAATATAAAGCCTATAGAGCAAATTACTCTTGAACCATATGAGCGTGATCATGCGCTTGTCACTGGAAAGTACATACGATCAAAATAGAGATGGAATTTATTTTTTCTTGTAATTTAGGAATGTCTTTTTTTTTTTTGAAAAAAAAGTAATTTCTTAGAATGTTAATAATTTTTTTTAAACAAATTATACTTATTAAACATTTAACAATTTATCATCGATACAGGAAAATTATGAATTATTTACAGTATTTGTTAACCATTTTTTACGGGTTGACTTAAAATTTCTTCATTAGTGATGTAAATCATAAATTTGACAATGTGTTATATACAATTTGTTTGTTTTTTACCAAATTTCTAATATATCAACCCTAAAAATAAATTTCCAATCAAATAATTATTATATTATATTACTTTTTTTTCTATTAAATATGTTGAATTTGTTATACTACATTATTGCTATAAATGCTATGAAAAATTGTTAACGTTAATAACTGGACTTTATTATAAAGTCTACCGTTACATTTCTTCACGTATAATGACGCACTTTAGTCTAATTTTCACAATAAAATAATAATATATATACAAAATTGTGACAGGAACATTAATAATTTAAAGGCACCGACAGACGAATCATTAATAATGACGTCGAGCCTTGATCTTATCTATCTAGAGGTTTCCGTTTCGATCAGTCCTTGCGATTTCCGTTTGTCAACAATCGGATTCAGGCACCGACTTTTGCTCAATACTTTATAAACTTTTCGGTTCTTTTTGAAGCTCTTCATATCTTATATTCTTCATATAGACCGATTGGCCATTTACCATATCTTCAAATCGCCTCTTTCGAGAGAGTTCTGCTTCCGCCGCGGCAATCTTATCTTCCAATTCGCGAATTGCTCGCCCTATTGCGATTTTAGATGCTGCCACTTCACGAATATGTTGAATACTTTTTGCGTCACGCTTATCCCTTTCATTTGAAAGGTCAACAAGCATCTGCCTTTTATGAGCACGCTCCTCCTCAAGGACTTTGTGATGCAACTCCTCAATTTGGCACTTTCGTGCCGTTTCTTGTATCTTTGTAAGTTCTAACTGGGCCTTTTTATTACGTTCTCTCTCCCTAACCCGGCGGCGAAGTTCACTGTATGATAAAACTTTCTCGATGCGTCGAAGAGAAGGTCGTGAGGTCTTTGATGGTTCTGGTAATTCTTCGAAAGAATCGTAATATATTTCGTTTTCTTCGTCGCTTTCTTTTTCGTCATATTTATCTTCCTCCACTGGGGAGAGCTTTCCTTTTTGTTCCCGCCATTTCCAGATCTCGGCATCGGAAGGTGGAGTCCAACCCATTTCTTCTTGGACTTTCTGTCGGGCCACCTTTTTAGCTTCTCGAAGAAGCTCTTCGTCTTCCAGTTCGCGAAGACGTTTTCGTACAGCCTAAAAATAATGGGTTTGAATGTTAATAATAAAAGAAATAAATAATACCTATAGATAAAAATTAATCATTCGATTACCTTTTCTTGACGGCTTTCTTGCTTGGTCATTAATTTTGCTATATGTGCGTCGTATGCACTACGCGCCCGTTCGTACTCGCGATGTCTTTCTTCGCGTGATTCTGAAGGCTCTTTGGGGAAATATTCAGGGTGTTCGAGCCTGAATAAACGTTCGGCAGGAGTATCAAGATTTACTGCCGAGTCGAGTTCGCTAAGAACTTTAGTAATGGTGCGATTTGAGTCGAAAATTGCCAGACGTTCCTTTCGTCGACGTAAATGTTCCGTCTCAGGTTTGCGGTCATTCTTAATTTTTATTGGGGCTTTTTTAAAGGCAGCCCTTCGCTTAAACGAAACCTCTCGACGTGATTGAGAAGGTGAAGATCCTAAAACTTCATTGCGCAAATCACAAATCGTCGTGAACCTAATTAATATTAAAGTTCAGATTAGTTAAAACGAAAAAAAAATCGATGATCTTTAAAAAAATTACTACACAGACCGAAATGCAGAGACGACTTCCTCTTCTGTATCAAGATCCGATTTTTCTAATATATCATTACTATCATTGCTGATGATCGTGTTGTCGTCTGTCCTGTCTGCAATAGACCCTTCCTCATAATGAACGGAAGTGACCTCAGGAACCTTTTCGCTCTGATCTGATACAGATGTGACAGGAACGAAAGAGAAATCATCAATTATTTGAACTACTTCTGCGTTTACATTAACTGCGTCACGAGATTCGTCAATTTCAAGTGTCGAATCGCTTTCAAGTTTCAATTCAGGCTTGTTAAATTCCTTTATGTTCTCTATAACTTGCAAGTTTTCCTGATAAACGAATAAGGATTCCATCTTAGGCTCCATCTTAGGCTCCGTCTTAGGCTCCGTCTTAGGCTCAATATTAGATTCCATATTAGTTTCCATCTTAGACTTAGCTCTGGCTTCAGTCTTTAATTCAGTTCCGAGTCCATCATCGAAATAATCCCATGCTCGAGCCCGTCCTGACTCATTTAATGTCATTTCATTTGATGTCTTTTTAGAAATCTCATCCTGTACTCGAGCGTAAAGCTTTGCCGTATCAAAGAAATCGGTCACCCTCATCCTTAATTGTTCTAAGTCTTGGGAGTTTTTAGTCATCACCTTTGACTTTTGAGACTAAATGATTATAGACCGAGAATCGTTTAAAAATACAATTTACAATAAGTTTATATATAAATATTTATATACCTGTTGGTTTTGTAACGGTTGCGCCCTAAACCGTTGAGCTCGTTTAAGTTTTCGTTCATCTTCAGTTAGTTTACTGATTTGTGCTGCTATTAAGGGATAATATTAAATATTTAAGTATTAAAAAAACATTAATTGTATAAAAAATAATAAAAACTAACAAGGTACCTTGCTCTACAGTAAAATCGGATAATGAGTCCATTTGGGGTATACTTTCTTCTCCTACACTATTATCATGCAATTGAAATGGTGACTGCGTTTCGAACCGAGGAGGATAATGATGCTTCTTTTTTTCATCATTTGGAAACATATTGAATATTCCTGCAAAAAAATTTTGAAGATTATTAAAATAGACTAAGTATAAGTGCGCCAATTAAAAGATAAAACTCACCATGCCCTGTACCTATGATTGATTGTTGGTCTACTTTTAAACCCTTCATTTGGCCCATATTTTTATTATTTATATGCATCTTTTGCTCTTTAATAAGATCTACAGAAAACACGCCAGGTTTCCCTAACATTAGAACGTTGAAATACATAAATATACAGATAAACGTATAAGAATACCTTGCTCAATATTGAATGTTGTCTGGCCTAAATTAGATGTATTTGATTGTCCTATAGAATTGATATCATCCGAGGATATCATACCAAACTGAAGGGGTCGTTGAAGTCTCTTTTCATTCTCAGAAAGCGAGCTTACTTGTGTATCTATTAAATATATTATTGACAATTTTAGCAATTAACAAAGTTTAAATGTGATCAAAAAAGGAAAAAAAAAGCAAACCTTGCTCTAAATTAAAGGCAGCATGTAAGCCTGTACTGGTGTTTGATTGTTGATCAACATTAAAGCTTGTTTTGCTGTTACTATCCATTTGTGATTGTTGCATTGCAAAAGTATTGAATTGTTGGGCAAAGTTGTAATTTGCTGCACTCATTAATGTTGGTTGAATAGAATTGAGATTTGCTTTACTACTAATCGCATTTATTTGTGCAAAATTAGAATTTTCGTGACGGTTAGTTGCATGCGCTTGTTTTTTAGCACGTCGGATCACAGCCATTTCATCTGACATTTTTAAGGCCTCGTCATCAGTCATGCCTTCTCTCGGAAGATCTATATAATGCTTTATTAGTAAAAAAAAAAAAAAAATATAGAATAGGAGAAAAATTATTTATATAATTAAAAACAAAGCACCTGGTGGAGGTTTAGAATTATCTTCCACATCAGGGGACCACATAACAGTTCTTTTTTGACCTTGTCTTTTTATTCCGCCAAGTACAGATCGCAACATATGTTTGAATATAGCTAAATTAAATAAGAAGATATAAACTTAAAGGTACGTTGAGAAACACATCGCAAATTTAAGAGGTAAGTTGGCTTTTTTCTCAAATTTCAATCTTCATATAGTCGAACACCACGTTAAAGTCGTAAACCAAGTCGTAAACTAAATAGCTCTCGTTTCAAATAATGTGGATAATTGCAACAGCAAAAAAGAATATACCTTTTTATAAAGACTGGGAAGAGTGTTGAAAATTGTATTTTTTTTTTTAAATGTTTATAGAAAAATAAAATATTTGACGAAAAAGCTTTTGCATTGTCAATTGGCACATGATATCACGTGTATTAACTATGTACCTCAATGGTTACGCAAAGCGGCAAAGGTTACATCATCATGAGTCTTGACCTACTCATATAATTTATGGGGTCATGATACATTGATTCTGATGATAGTAACACCACTGATCGCGGGTCCTAAGATAGCCGCAGCACAATTTCGCAAGAAGGATACAAATGGAGCACGTGATAACTGATGACTCGAAAGTCAAAAAAGGCTAAGTCGCTAAGAACGAGAAAGAACAAGAACTTTTATGGACGAAACGAAATACCTATCATGCATGTAGCCATAGTATATAAAACAAACAACAAATCTTAAATCGTGTGTTTACTAGAATCTACTTTTTTTCGTTCATTTTGCAACCGCAGTTTATTACAATTAATGTTTGTGGCTTGAAATCGAGAATCCAATCAAACTTCGCCACAAAAATGGGTTAGCACTATCATATTAATTAACACATTTCACCCAATCATAATTGTAAATCAAGTAATTGTACACCACAAAATTTTGGTAAAGATTTTCCCAAATCTGCGAACTTGTATTTAATCGTTAAATAACTGTAAAGCAGCAGTGAAAATGGAATTTTTTAGTAGAGGATACAAAGGTTTATTAGGCGAAAAAGGCCAGCCTCAGTCAGTCGAAGATACTATTGCAAAACTAGTAGACCGTGCTTCTAACTCTACCTTGCTGGAAGACAGACGAGCTGCCATTTTAGGTTTAAAAGGTCTTTCAAGAGAATATCGAGAGGTAAAAAATTAAAATTTTATTATATATATATATATTTTTTTTACGAAATAATTTTTCTAGATAATATTAATGAAAATAGGAAGTTGGAGAAAAGGGAATTGGTACTCTATTACATATTTTAAATGAAGATAGAGCAGATATTGATACGGTAAAAGCTATTTTAGAGATATTAAATATTTTATGTGCATCTGATAGACAGGTAATTTACTTTTTTCCTTGATTCATGAATTTATTATTATTATTTTAATAAATTATATAACTTTTGATTTAGGATTCTGTAACGGATGTGGGTGTGAAATTCACAGATGAAATTGTTAAGGTATTTATTATTATTCTTGACATTTAAATTAATTTTTTCATGAATTTTTTAATTAAATTGAATCTTTTTTTTTTTAATTTAGAATTCTTCAAATATAAATTTATTCTTGGATATTTTACAAGAATATGATTTTTATGTTCGTTTTCATGATATACAATTGTTGAGTATTTTATTATCTATAAGACCAGATCATGTACAGGAGTGTATATTAAGTGCTCCTATGGGAATTTCACGTTTGATGGATTTATTAGATGATCGAAGAGAAATTATAAGAAATGGCAAGTTAAATTGTTTATTAAGCGAATAAAATAGCTGAATTTATTTAATCAAATTTTTTTATATATAGAGGGACTATTATTATTAATATCACTTACTGAAAATAATGCTGATATTCAAAAAATTGTTGCATTTGATAATGCATTTGAAAGACTTTTGGAAATTATTGCAGAGGAAGATGGATTAAATGGTGGGATTATTGTTCAGGATTGTTTGCAATTGATACTTAATCTATTACGATATAATGTTTCAAATCAGGTAAGTAATATAATTTCATGATTTGTTTTTAATCTATTTTATTAATATAATTTTTTTATCTTAGAATTTTTTCCGAGAGACAAGTTGTATACAGAGAATTCCAGCATTTTTGAGTTTTTCAGCAAACTTCCAACAAGGATTTGAGCTTGAATTTTTGGCTCAAGATTGGCATGAGCAGAAAATTGCCAATACTATTGTATTGTTGGAGTTAATTAAGATATTAGTCGTTCCAAATAACATGAATACAGTAACCAATCAGGTGAACTAAAAAGAAGTATTTATCAATTAATTTACTTGTATCAAATCGGTATTAGTCAACTATTTTTTATTACTTTGTTTATTTAGAATGTGATGGTTCAGTGTGGGGTGTTAAAATCAGTTATTGAACTAGCTTTATCTTCAAATGCCCCTTCACCAGTAAAATCACAAGTATGTTTTTCTAGTTTAAATTTATTTTTCAGTAAATTCATTCATTAACATTGACTTTATCTAATTGTAAATTTAGTCACTTTATGCTTTGGCTGACCTCATAAGAGGAAATCAAAGTGGCCAAGAATTTTTAACAAGAACTGTTGTGACTGTTCCACATCCGTCTTGGAATCAATCAAATGGAAATAATGTAAGATCGTCTTCCCATGATCAAATTCCTACACCACCACGACCTGCTGTAATGGCACTTATTGTTGTTGCTGTTGGAGCAGAGCATTTAGAAAGTTATTCAACTCGTGCAGCTGCCACTTATGCATTTGAGGTAAATACATTTGCATCAATTTTATTTTATTTTAATTTTTTTTTTTTGTATTTTTCAAATTAATGAATCTTTAACTTATTTGTTTTTTTTAGTCTTACACATTTAATAATATTAATGCGCAACTTGGGTTAGCATCAACACTGACACCTCCACCTGATGACAACCCTAATTCGGAAACATATACAGGTTGAAAACAACTTACAATTCATCTAAAATATTGTATTTTCGAAATATTTAATTAAATAACTCTTATGATATTTTAGCAAAACCTCAATCGGCTGGTTCTTTGTTACTTTCAGCATTATTAGAATGGGAAGATTCAGAAGCAGATCCATATGTTGTTTGGTTTGCCTCAGTAATTTTCTTGCATATCCTTATGAATAATGAAAAATCAAAAGAATTGGCTCGAAGAATATTTATTGGAGATGGGGATGATAATGTAGAAGAAAATGTGTCTTTATTGCATTCAATCGCTGGAAATTTTATGATGGCAACAAGACAAAATGCAGATGTTAGAGTATTGATAGGATATCTTTGTACTCTTTGCGTTTGGTTATGGGACAGTCCAATAAGTGTCAGAGAGTTTTTGTCAGAAAGTGCCTATTTACAAATGGTATCCTTAAATATAATGAATAACTTTTCTTTATTATTATTATTTTTTAAATTCTTAACGAAATGATTTTTTTCTATAGCTAATTACACCAATAACTCAATCTTCTGGAGTAGATGCAAGAGTTCAAGGATTATGCGCATTTTTATTGGGGATATGTTACGAATTTAATCATGATTTAGATTCACAAATCACAAAGTATGGTGTACTATTATATATTTTTTCCTTAATAGAATTAAATAAGTAATATTAATAATAAGAAATTTTTGTTTCAAGGTCGACGCTTCAACCAATTTTACTTAAAAGAATTGGATTTGACCAGTTTGTTAATCGGATTACAAGATTAAGAGAATCTCCGCATTTTAAACATGCTTCACAGTATTTACAGGTAAATAATAATTATAATTAGTATAAATTAATTTATATTTAAAGATGATTAATGATTTCACATTAGGTTGTACCAGAAGAGATAGCTAGGGGGTTACCAGAATTATATTTTGATTATGCCTTTGTAGAATTTTTTAAAAATAATTATGGTAAGATTTTTTAAAATATTAAAATTTCTTTTAAGATTCTTAAATTTTTTTCTTTTACTTTTTTGTAGAAACAATTCAACGGTCTATTCGAGCAGACCCAAATGCAAAACCATTTTCAGGACTTAAAGGTGATTTATTATTCTTAATTATTCCTGGTTTAATTTAATGGTTAGTTATTGTGAATCTAATGTATTATTTAATTTTTAGGTTCAGATTATCAAGGTGATAATGATTCAAAAATTACATCCTATAAAGAGGTTATTCAAACTCAAGAAAAGGAAATAAGTCAATTAAAAGAATCAATAAAACAACTTGAAGAACAATTGGAATTACAAGTAAATTGAAATATTTAATTACATTTATTAAATGGTTAAAATTTTTATTGAACAATTTTATTATTTTATTATAGAAATTATCAGCAGAGAAACAAATAAGTACATTAAATAACGAAGTCGAGACATTAAAACAAACCATTGAAACACAAACAACTGGTCATGCCAAATTAGAAAAAGAACAAGAAGATTTATTGTTATGTCTTGCTGATCAAGAAACAACTATTAAAAAATATAGGGAAAGGTTAATCGCATTAGATCAAGAGGTCTCTGATATTGAAGAAGATGAAGAGGGAGAGGGAGAAGAAGAGGAAGATGATGATGAATAGGTGGAAATAAAATCTTATTAAAAAAAAAAAGGATTTTTTTGTAATAATATATCATATAATTATTTTTATTTAATTAATAAAAAAAAAAATTACTATATAAATTTTTATAGATTGATTTACTTAATTTAAGATAAAACAAATCACGATATAATTTGTTTTATTTTCATTTTTAATACCAATTTATATTTAGTAGTAGTTAGCGTCTTATTATAAGATAAACATTTAGATTATTATTCTCCAACAAATTTATTGTTGTTCGTATTTATATTTGATATTTATTATATAAGAAAACAAAATAAAACAATTATTTATTTTTTTACTAATCGAGTTATTTATTTTTAGGCAATTTTTGTAAATTTATTTAGCAATAATATTTTAGCGAGAGTATATGCAACAAAGCATTCTCGGATTTCCCAGATATAATTAAAGTTTTTACATGTACAAGGAGAAGCGCTAGTTAGTAATTTTCACAATTGAGTCTACAGAAAAGTGGAGTATAGTTTATTAGTCGAAACTATATAATTATGCTAATTTTATTAAATACTGCTATTAGGAAAATAATATATATATCTCTCTCTCAAAAATTAATAATTTCCCAAATTTAGAAGAGCAGATTATTTCTTTAAAAGGAAATCGGAACTGGATTAAAACTTGAAAAAGAAAAATTAAATTTAAATGAGTTGAATAGATTTTTATTATTAGAAATTGGTGATACAATGATAGATGCTTGCAAATGCAATAAAATAGATAAAATAGTACAATAGTATGGTGTAAGTTCACAGTTTTGTTAAATAATGCTATATTTAATTCAACAAGGTAAATAGATTAATTTGTGATTCTTTTTATCCACCTTGCGCAAATAAAACAAAATTCAAACGAAATTATAATAAGAATCAAAACTTACCATTATATCAATATACCAAATAAGGCCAATATCTGATTTTTTGATTTTGCTAATCGAATTTTTTAATTTACTTATTCTTAATATTCGCCGATAAAACCTCCAGCACGTGTATAATTGATGCAAAATTAATCACCTGATTTTCGTCACATGTCGTGAATTTTAGTAGGTGAGAAGAATATTTATTAAAAAAGTTCATACATTATAAAATAATAAAGTTCGATAATTAAGTTAATGGAGTTAAAAACATTTGTAGAACGTAATAAATTCATAAACTTTAATATAAGAGTTTCTTATGTCTCTTCAGAAATCGGTTTTAAAAGAGGTTTCTTTTTCTTTTTCAAGCTCATATAATAAATAACCTTTAATGAATGAGATATCAATGGCTACCGGATCAAGTTTCTAAATTTAAATGGGATATTTATCATAGTAATTTGTTTGCATTTATTAGTGAGGAATCATTAAATCTTACATTTCTTACATCTTTAATTTTTTCTTTGTTTCTCTAATAATCATGTTATGAACTCCATAGCTGAAAATAATGAAGACGGAACCAGTTCTAAACTCTAGGTTATTAAATCCTAATTAATATATATTACTTTATTTGAGAAAACAAAATGTAAATTGTAAAGAGAGAAAATTTGAGGTATATATACTGTACGTGATTTAATCATCATGACTGATATATCACGCAATTTTTTCGACAAGCAGGTGAAATCGGTGGGATTGCTAGAAAGTATCCTACTGTGAGTGTGTGATTTACACATAATGCGTTAGAAAATTATACAAAAGCCTTCATTCGGTATGATTCATATAACGACAGAATAAATTGTGTTTGAACTTTGAAGCAACTTTTGGACTTATAAATTAATGACCAAGGAACTTAATTTATTTCTGACAAAAATAAATATTATACTTTAATGTAACTTGCCATGAGGAATATTTTTTTCTTAATATACAATAAACAGTTTATTAATAAAATTTTGTGTTACAATGCATTAAATTCAGCCAATTGGAATTATGTTTTTTGTATTTTTTATAAAAATTTTGTAAAATATACTAGATAATTACAAGTATAATAAAAAAAAATTACTAATTTGATTTGGTATTTATCATGATATTGCCTTTTAAAGTTGCTTAATTATTTTAACTAGCTAGCTTGATTTTTTTAATGATTCTTCAGGAATCTTACATGTTTTATAAATGTATATTACTATTTACTAGTTTACTTTTGGGTCACTTGCCATATCATAAAGAGTATATCTGCAAATTTTCATATACCACTGGCTTTTATTCTGCACAATGAATAAAAATATTTTTCTGGGAACTTTTTTCGTCCACTATAAATACAGTATAACTGATGACCAGTTCAGAATATCGATAATTAGGATAAATGAAAACCGGATCATGGGAGATATACTATTTTCGTAAATCTAGGTACTGTACATATGATACAAATTCTCAATCCTCTTGATATTTGACTCAAGATTCTTAATATTAAAATTCATCATCATATAAAAATTTTGGAGAAATTCATAAACTTGGTCTTAATTCTTTAAATTTTCACCGCCAACAACTAGAATTCTTTCTCTAGGATAATGGCTTAGAACTTGAGTTTTGGACTAGATTCGGTTACGGGTTCGATTTGAAAATTGTTCGGGCGGCAACATTGATTGTCAAAATGTTTATCAAATGAGGTGGAACTACCTACTATGTTTGATCATTCTGAAATACTTTGAAATGAATCAATCTAGAATGAAATCAAGAACTAATCTAGACTAGAAATAAAAATTTATTTTTGTATTCTATTTTTCCCTCTAATCATCGATGTACAGTACATAGTAAAAGAAAAAAAAAAAAAAAAAGATTCTAATAAAAGTAATGAAATTTATAAGAATTTTTATAATAAATGATAAGGTAATAATAAAAAATAAATGATACTGTGAATAAATTCTATATACTGTATATACTGTATATAAAAAAGTTTTATTTAACTTCTTTTTTTATAATTTGAAAAACTTCATAATTTTCTATTGAAAAATATTCTTCAGTATTTCTTATCTTTTTTTCATAACTTTCTTGTTTACAACGAATAAAATTATAATCTTTTGAATCATCATAACCTTTCACATAAGTATATATATCAATATCATTACCAAATGCAGGACCAAAATTATAATCATAATATAAAGCTCGATTTATATCTTTTATATAACTTAATATATGATTTTTAAAATTATTATTACTTTTAAAAGAAAATATAAAACTATCTTTTGTTCTACCCCAATCACCACCATCACGACTTTTCCATTTTAAAGGATTATAACCTCCAATAATTTCTTCAGTACCTTTTAATTTAAAAAATGTAACAGTACGAGGTATATTATCACATAATTCATGAAATTTTTTAGGAGTAAAACCATCTTGACTTCCTCTTAATAATAATTTAAAATCATAAGGTAAATATAATTCTCTAATATAAATAAATTTACTTTTTATATCTTTTTTATCAATCCATCTTGAAATTAAAGAAATAATATTTAAATTAACAATTTTTGAATCAATAATAATATCATTAATATTATTATATCTAGGAAGTAAAATATTATCATTTGGTTCACTATTAGGATTTAAATAAGAATTTAATAAATCTTCATAAAGTTGATGATTTAAAAGATTTTTATATGGATGAACTTTTTGTATAAATTCATCAGAAGATAAACTAAAAAATCTAATTAAAGGTAAACAATTTTTTAAAGTAATTTTCATAATTTTAAAATCATCATCTGTCCAAGTTTTAGGATCCGGAATAAGATAAGTATTTTTTGCAAGACCCCATTTTAATACATGATCCCAAATATCAATTTCTTTCATTTTTAAATCATCTTTTTCAAGAAGTGAAATTAAAGATTTTTCAGGTAATGAAATAAATTCTCGAGATTTAAAAATTTTTTCTGAAGATTTTATCATAAAATCTGTACAAAATTTTTGAATTTTTAAAAAATTATTAGATTGAAAACTTATTCTATTAATATATTCAAAATTTTGTTTAATCCATTCAAATTTATTTTCAATTAAATAATTTTGTAAATAATCAATTAATTCTTGTAGTAATAGTTGATCAGCAGCCAATAAAAGTTTTAAAATTTCTGAAAGTTTTTGTTCATTAAATGAAATAATACCACCATAAATATATCTAATTAATAAATATAAATATATATATATAGTTATATATATTTGTTAAAACATAAAAATATAAAAAAAAAAGTTATTGATAACTTACTTTAAAATAATCTCAAAAATATCTGGTGAAATATTTGATAATTTGATAATATCATTATTCTTCTTTTGTCGTAAGAATGGGGAACGATGACATAGAATGATCATGTGAGCTTGAAATCTTTTTAAATTTGAATTTTCACCAACTTCAATAATAATATCACAATGTTCACCATCTTCTAAAATTTCAATATAATTTTGACTTAATCTTGGAAAAAATTGATTTAACATTCTCTTCAATTTTTTTTTTTTTTTAAAAAAAAAAAAAAAAAAATGTAAGAAAAAATGAGTAGAGGCTGATTATTTTAATATATTTTTAAAAAAATGATCATCTGATACTTTTGTTTTTATTTATTAAAGGAAATTATTACGTTTTTCACCGTATTTGTTTATTGGAGATCAACTTGTGACTATGAATTGTGTTGGATAAAGACGTAATACTAATTTGATTTTATTTTGATCAATTTAATAAGTATTTGGTAATCGATAAAGGCGTGGAGTGGAGGCACGGAGAATTAAGGTTTGCCTGTATGATAGGAAAAACAAGAAAACAAGAAATCTACAAATCTACAAAAAAAAACTATAACCAAGCCTGAGACAAAGCCCAAAATTACTGACTTTTGAGTGGCGAGAGAATAATTAAGTTTAATAACTATGAGGAATTATTAACAAAGAAGTTTCACGTGTGGAACATAAATACATTCTTATGATCAATTTCTTTTGTTCACTTTTACTGTATGTGAAGACTAATAATCCTATGTTTGTTCGTAAATACCGTATATATATATTTGACTGTACTATACTATTAATAATATGATTATTAATAAAATAGCATGATATCAGGAGATCAAATTATTTGTATCATTTATTTTTATTTAAAGTTAGGTCGTTCAAACTTGATTGTTTGTTTATTATATTTGAAACAAAAAATCGGGGAGGAAATCAACAATAAATTAATTTATTTACTTTTTTCTTATTGGACCGTTGAATAGTGTATAATAAATTCTTTTTGTCCAGCCATTACACAAATAGGAGATATCACCTATAAATCATCTTTATTTGATTAAAATAAATTTCGGGATCTGAAATAAAACAAACTTCGTGGTGGCAATTTTTTTTATGAATTGTTGTGAATTTTAAAATGTTAAATGGCAAACTTNCCTCATATTTAGAAAGCACTTCAAATAAATCTAAAAATATAACTATTAAATACTCATTTTGATTTCTTCACCTAATAAATGGATCATTTTAAGATCCTTAAAAAGATAATTCCTAATTTTATTCACATTTGAGTCATTGATTCAGTATTGATTCCCTAAAATTATAAATTATTCTGGATTAAACTTCNGCGTATTGCTAAATGTCAACCGCACGTAAAAATTTCAACTTTTAAATAATTTAAAACAATAAATATGTGAAACAAATATGATCATACCAAAATTTTTGATTTTCAAATTTTCATGTTTCTCTTAAAAAAGTAAACCTTAGAAAAACATACGAATTTATANGTATTAATAGTATTTATAATACAATAAAGTTAATATTAAGATATCTAATGACAGACCATCTTTATAAGTATAAAGTAATAAAATAATTATTTTTTTGTAACGTTTTTTTTATCCTTAATGTTTTTTAAGCTATGTTATAGTATATAGTGGTAAACTTGAAAATAATGATGTTATATTGAAAATTTTCTTCTTAGAAATGAAGTATTATTAAAACATCCCATTCAAGATATTTGCAGACAGGATCACCCTATTTATAAACACAATGATCTCAATTTACGAATAATTTTCCTTTAAATCCGATTGAAGATTTGGGATAAACTTATGATAAATTGATAATGCATCAAATTTTCAAGAAATGAGTCGTCTAGATTTTTTTTTCAAAAAATCAAACCTTTTAAGAATATTCATGTTGATTTGACAAGTTTTTCATAACCATAAATCACCAATACTTGAAATGCGTTGCCTCAGTTCCCTTTACTCCCTTTGGTACCCAGTCATAACCGCCCATTCAATTCCCTTTCTTACGTGCGTGCCGTCCATTTACTATACTCACAGCCTATGATCAAATAGATATTAGATTATCCATTTTTTCCACATTTATAGGACCGTCTTTTTTTCTAAATCCTTCATATAAATTACTCTCTCTTCTGGTTTAATAGTGATGAAATTTTAACATTAAGCATTTAAAATAAATTATTGAAAAATTTTAATGATAATAAAAAATATATATATATATAATAATCCCCTGTCGCACTAAGTGTCACTCATGATTACTTTCAGTCTAATTTGTTGCATGTTTATAGGTGACGCGCTCCTGGGGATTACCCATTTATTTCATGGGGAAGGGAATACCATGGTTTTTTTCTCTTCGGGAAAAAAACCCTATTATTCCCAACTCCCCATGAAATAAATAATACTTATTAATGATATAGTGAATCACTTTACCTGATATTTTTCAAAATCAAGCTACTGTATGTAAGTATAATTAATTAAATCAATCCAAATTAATATTTATTTGCTATAAAGCACAATAATTTTTGTGTAAAGAATCAGACTTGAACTTCGGAGTACATACAGTATTTATTAGCTTGTATGAAAATGCCATAATTAATCCTTTTCAAGCATTTTCGAATCTGCTTAGGTATATGCAGCAAAAAATTTCTCGTAAATTTAAATATATATATATATATATTTTTTGGTCAAAATATATTTTATTGATCTTACCTCAAACAATTATTTTTATTGTGAAGAATTTTCAAATTCGGATATCACACATTAAACCATAAACACCTCTTCAAAGTCTTCATCAATTCATGAGGTGCCATTCAGGATCTTCTCCAATGTCCAAGTAATCGCCCTATAACTTTTTATAGAACTATATTAACAAAAATAAATTCAAATAAGCCATTTAATAGTTTGTTTGATTAAGAAATAAACATCATTAATAATTTAGATTGTTACAGTACGTAAAACAAATAGTAAATAATCGTTATTATAATAGATTCGAATCTTTGACGTGACCATATTCGTCATTGGACAATAAGTTAATTTTCTACTTAAATAAAAACTTTAGCGAAATTAACACTTGATCAATTAAGAATTAAGATAAATAACAATATTTTTATTTTTTAACAATTATTTGTGCAAAAAATTACTATAAAATCGATTTTTTTATTTCTTATATAAATAAATGAAATAAATGATGCATCTTTACTATAAATTATAAATTATACTATATATACTATATATGCTAGATAATGAATGTGAACAATTTTCGTTATTGTTTTTGATTTTGATTTTGTAACAAAGAAATTAAATTTTTGATATTTTCTTCCATAGAATTTAATTTTCCAGAAAATTCATTTTCCATGGACTGAATTTTATTTTTTAACATTTTGGATTCATCNTGAGAATCATTTTGAATAATGTGAATTGGTGAAGATATAAAAACTGGAGATTTTACCATATTCAAATTCTTATCTTCATCTCCTTCATCAATAAACCAATATGAAGATAATGGAATTTCTTGTTCTCTTCTCGGAGAAACAATAGAATCCGAATCAATGGGGTAAACATAAGAATCTTGACCTTCATCATCATCACCATCATCATCATACCGTGAATTNCCTGCATCAACTTTAGCCAAGTATTTCTCACGACTTTTTCTAGCTTTCTCTGAATTTTTTAACCATTCTTCCATATAATCAGNTTTTCCGATATAATAAATATATCGAGGATTTCCTCTTTTATTTCCAAGCGGTTTTTCGATTGTTTCATAATCTTCGATCAATTCTGCTCGANATTTTAATACGGCATGTTTGCCAATTTCTTTCGCATCATCATACACGCCACTAAAATTATAATAAAAATCAAATTTAATTAGACACATTTAAAGAAAGAATAAATTTAATTTTAAAACTTACCCCATAATCGTAATCAACANATTCTGTAAAATTGTAACAAGAAGAATACTAGCAATAATGGAATAAACATCTACTGGCCAGAAATCCCATTGATNTAATTGATCCCAACGACCCCCTGTCCAAAAGAAAACTGCTTCAACAGATTTAACGAAACTTGTGAAATAATTATCCGATTCACTATTAACATCAATCACTTGATCCACTTTATATGGTAAAATATTTCCATTAGCATCAGTGATTTGAAAGGAGGAACCATTAGGTTCAACACCTATAGCTTTAGTATCATTAAGTAAAACATACCTATTATTAAATAAATTAAAATTTAAAAGTTAGTAAAAATATAAATTACAACATAATTATGTCAGAAAAATTTATCACTCACATTGCATGACCAAATCCGAAAACAACCATTAGGATAAAAATTAAGAAAGGTGTGATTTGTTTTAAGATATTGATGATAATATAGATGTAGGCTCCAGTTTTTTCAAAGTACCGTAACAACTATTTTTTTTTTAAAAGAAAAAGAAAAGAAGAAAAAATTAAATATTAAAACATTCATGTCACGATCGGATATTGGATATCGGATATTAAAAATATTTATTCAAATATTTCAGGGGCTTACCAAAAAAAGTTCCATCCACATTACTAAAATTGCAAATGAATTAAAAATAGCAAGTGACTTATCGATTTCTATAGCTTCATCAATTTGATCTTGGGTAGGATCAGTTATACCATCGAATTTAAAAAGAAAATATAATTTTGTACTAATCATCGCTAGTGGAATGATGACCGAAAACAAATCGAAAAAATTATAAAGCCCAAAATATCTTTTCCATCCCTCATATTTTAATTGAATTCTTTCAGTATTCAATAAATAAAATCCTAACCAATAAAGTAAAACCAAAAATAAAAGCGCATAAATTGATGCTAAATTTGCAGTAGCTCCTTTAATTGAATCGGTTATGAGAGCATATATTAATGCAAATATCAAGTATATAAGTGCATGTCTCAAGAAATGATTCCTTGCTGCGTTCCATTTAAAATCAATTACGGCAGCCATTGATGGATTATCGTAAATTTCTGCGCTATCATCATTCCTTATCATTCTCAAGAATGGACTCATTTGACTTTCTTTTTTAAATATATGACCACGAGGCCAAANTAATAATTTTAAGAATTTGAAAGGAATCTTCCAGTATGCTTCTCGTCGTTTATCATCAAAGTTATCAGGATATACGGTGAAATCCGGAAGTGGTACCACGTAAACCTGATTAATAAACGAGGGACTAGGATCAGGAGCGGATATTGTTTTACTCGCTATAGTTGAAATCACCTTCCTTCCACTAAAAAAATTTTAAAAAAGTTTAAAATTAGTTAATCCTATTTATTTCGTTTTCACCGAGTCATATTTTACGTTTATGTAAAATTACCTTTGTTTTCCCAAAGCAATTGACTTTTGTAAGTTGTTGTTTTCATTCTTCTCGACAAGACCCAAAGTGACCTTTAATGCATGGACACCTTTATGAGTACTTATATTCATGTCTTTGTTAACTCTGTTAAATTGTTCCAAGCAAATTTCATTTGCACCAAAACAAGGTTTTTGNAATAATTCTTTAACATAAAATTCTAATTGATATTCATAAAGGATAGGAATTGATTTAGAGACAGTGAACATCCAATTTGAAGATTTTAGACCATTATCAGAATAATAATCTAATAAATATTTAACAACGATCGTATCTTTACGATAACGTCCTTCTGTACTTTTGATAGCAATTTCAAGATCAGTTTCTTTTTTGGCACCACCCCAAGAATAACATCTTGGAATATGCAAATGCTTATTTTTTCCATCGGATTCA
>QKYT01000175.1:171401-181570 GCA_003550305.1 Glomus cerebriforme | reverse complement strand
ATAACGTGTATACGTTATATTTTACGACGCACTTTTGACCAGAGCGGCTTGCCATAGGGTCACTTACCCGACAATCATTTTACCGACAATTAGAGGCCTGCATTTGACCAAATTTTGAAGCCCCGGACCCGGCTCGCATTAAAAATGTGAAAATCCAGCCCGGTCCGGAATTTTTAAATATATTATTTTATTAATAAAACTTAATAAATAAAACCTATTTATTTTATAATTTCGTTAAATTTTTTGTATTTAAAAATCCTTTTGTCATTTATTTATTTATTTTTTTTTTTGTGATCTGCGATATTCAACATTTTGTAGCGCAGTAATTTTGCGCGCAAAATTTTGGATTGCTTAAATATTTATAAAAATCCGGGTTTACACTCTGAGTCCGGACCCGGATCCGGGCCGTCTAAACCCGGACCGTTGCAGGCCTCTACCGACAGTCACTTGCCCCGANAGGGTCATTTGCCCGACAGTCATTATCCTGATAAGGTCATTTCCCAACAATCATTTCCCCGACAAATATAAAAAAAAAATGCGAAATAAAAATGCAAATTATTTTAATGTTTAATGTTTATAATAACTTAAAATCACACTTGGCTATAGACCTATTGTAAAGTAATTCATACTGTATCAAAATTCTTAACAAAACACATGTATTATTCATATAGATGTATCAGTATAGCAAAGATGCAAACAATAACAAGTATAATTAGTAAATAACTCTACATTGTTGATGCTATTCTTCAATATTTAGATAAATAAATATATATGTTATGCCTCAGATGTCAATCTGCGTCAGATAACAACCGACGCAGATTGACATCTGAGGCATAACATATATAAATATTTTTTGTTACCTGTCGGGGAAATGACTGTCGATAAAGTGACAGACGGTTAAATGATTGTCGGGTAAGTTCCTTTTTTAATAATTTTTTTATTATTACTGCTAAAAGTATTTTCTATCGTAGACATAGAACAGCTGGATCCGAAAAATTCTGCGAAGATTTAATTTGATTATTTATTTATTAGCGTTACTTTGTATTTTTTTTTTCTTTGAAATTATCGCACAAAATTTTTTAAAAGTTATTGCAGTCTACTACGCTATAAAATTAATAGGTGCTTTTTCAATATACTTTATCATTTACAATTTTATACTATCTTATTTCTGTGATGTAAAAAAAATTCCAAGTTCATATTTTCATTCATAAAATAGAGTTTATGCACCTATTGTTATTATTATTTGGTAGTAATTTTTTTTTCTGTCAACACCTTCTATAAATTCTATGCTGATTTTCAATTATTACGCCAATACTTAAAAAATACTTTTCACTAGTTGATCATATGCAAGTCGACCTAAATAAGTAAGTTTACTCTTCTATATACTATAACGGAATTCTTAAAATTCCATGCATATGGAAATACCAGATAACTAGTAGAAAGTATATAAATACAGCACGTCGAATTTTCAAATAAATTTTTTTTCAATTCTCGCTTGTAACAAAATAAAATGAAGATTGAAAATGTAAATGATGAAAATTTTTTTGACCCAACACCAAAATTAAAATCTAGCCCAATCCCGATTATGTTTGTTTCTTTCAATGAGTATGATGATAAATGTGTTTATTGTGGAGATGAATATATCGAGGCGCTTTTTTATGTACAAAAATATTGCAAAAAATGTTTATTGCGTTATATTACTACTATTACTACTGTAATTGCTGATAGTGATACATATTTGGACGTATATTATAAAATGAAATTAGAATGTAGTAAACATGAAATAAGTAGAAAAGATAGAACACATAATATTCAAGAATGCTGTAGGAATTGTCTAGAAATTTTATGTTTTAAACAAATGCTTGGTTATGATTCATATACTTGTAAAGTTCCTTCCTACATTACCGTGCACAATAAGATGATTGAAATTGAAAAATACTGTAAACTATGTGAAAAATTATTAAAAGATGGTACTACATTATGTACAGATTGTTATTTAATTTCTTTCGAATGTATAAAATCAGCCTTGACTAAAAAAAATATACAAATTCTTTATTTACCATGGTGGCATAATATTTTTTCTTGTGATACTTGTAATTCAAAATTAAAATTTACATCAGACTGTCAAAAGTACTGTGAATATTGTTATATATTTTATACTGGATGTAGATATTGTTTAACAACAAATGTTATTTTTGGACCAGCTAATCAATCTCAATGTAAAAAATGCAAAAGAATAACATCCATTACTTTGGATGATATTAGTAGTGGGAATGAATTACTAGATGAGTTTCTTTTTGGTTCACGACTTGATATTTTCAATAATATAAAAATAACAGAGAATAATTTCTATATACAATATTTTATCAAATATTTCAGTCCATATGGAATTTATTCCTCTATTTATCAAAACTGTGATTTTGCTAAAATAGAATCAAATTTAATGAAATGGATACCATATTCTCAATTTACAAATGTAAAAAAAATAGCAGAGGGAGGATTTGGTATTATATATAAAGCAACTTGGTTAGATAGGCGGAATAGAACTATCATTTTAAAAAGATTTAAGAATTTTCAGGATATTAGCAAAATTTTATTAAATGAGGTAAATATTTTTAGTAATTATATTTTATATTTAATATATATTATAATTTTTTCATATCAAATTTTTGTTTTTTTTTTAGTTAAAATCAAATCAGCATTGTTACAAAACCAGTTGCTGGAAGACCAGCAAAGTTATCAGAACATATGGATTGACAAAAGATAAGGATTATATATTAATTATGGAATATGCTTCAAGAGGAGACTTACATAATTTTTTACAAAAGAACTTTACATACATCAAATGGAGTAAGAAATTAGATACTTTATGGGATATTTCAAAAGGGTATTTATATTTTGAATATATTTATTGTACAGTATATATAATTATAATTTATTAATTATTGTTATTTTAGACTTGAATATATTCATAATGTAAAATATGTCCATCGAGATTTTCACAGTGGAAATATATTATTGGATGAAAGTTTTTCATGGAAAATTGGAGATCTAGGATTATCACAACCTGCAAATAATACTTCAAATAATGAAATATATGGAGTAATACCTTATATTGCACCGGAAATATTTAAAGGGTCTGCATTTTCTAAAGAATCTGATATTTATAGTATGGGTATGATTATGTGGGAACTCACAACAGGTTGTAAACCTTTTGCTAGTGTCGAACATGATCATAAACTTATTTTTAAAATTCTTGATGGAGAACGACCTAAAATTACAGAAGATACACCAGAATGTTTTGCTAATTTAATGAAAAGTTGCTGGAATCCTGATCCCAAAAAAAGGCCTACTATAACTAAAATTCGTAATACTTTTCGCAATTGGTCTTTTATTAGCTTTACGAATAAAAGCCAGGAATTTTATAAAGCTGAATTGAAAAGAATTGAATTAATAAAATCGAAGCAGCTTGGTCCTGAATTTACTGAAAAGGCTCATTCAAAGGGTATTTATACAAGTAGATTATTAAGCTCTTTAATTTCTAAATGTTCATCCATCAATTCATCATTAATTTCATTTGGTAATATGCAAGGTATGCTTAAAAAAAAATTAATAATAGTTTAAAAAATGTTGTACAATTTTTTAATAAACATGTGAAATATTTTGTTTAGATTATATTTCAACTGAATTAGAGTTTGATATAGATACTGAAAGGTATTTGAAATTACAAGAAGTAACCACTATTTTTTTTGAATTTGTTTCAATTATAATTTCATTAATTATAATTTTATTATTATTTTAGTTTACCCTCACCAATTTTAAATCCTATAATTCAAAATTCTCCAACCATTTTGCATTCAAATGCAATTTATACTGGCGGACATTCAAATGTACTTTCAACTTCTTTAAAAAAGCAAAATGTTGAAGAATCAAACATTGAAACTCACGAGCAATAATAGTGGTAAATATTTATTTGATTAATATTATATATGAATTTATATTATCTTCTATTCTAATTAAGTTTAATATACTAAAACTGTAGATTCTCATAAAGGTTAAGTGTCCTTTTTTTCATTTGTTAAGAGAAACATAATGATTTTCTTAGAAATTCCATTTTATAGATAAGAATTCTTGCAAGATAGACAAATATAACACTAAATATATTGTATTTAGAGGTTAGAACCAGATTTAAAAATAAATCCAGTTTTATTTTAACTTATAATATATCCGGTTCCTTCAAATTCTTTGGATTTATATCTGGTTTTATTCAGTTTTACCTTCAAGACTGTTTCAGAAGATCCAAGCCAAAATCTATAAGAAAAGAAAAAAAAGAATGTTAATAAACATTTTTAAAATAAAAAAAAAATAAAAAAATAAATCCCCTTATTGAAATTACCTTTAAGACTGTTTCAGAAGATCCAAGCCAAAATCTACAAGAAAAGAAAAGGACATTAAAAAATATTCTTAAAATAAAAATAAATAAAACCTCCCTATTGAAATTATCTCCAAGGCTGTTTCAAGCTGAAATCTACAAGAAAAGAGAAGAATATTAATAAATGTTCTTAAAATTTAAAAGTCTTAATAGTTATTATATAATCATCTGTTCCAGAAAGTTTTGAAGCTCTAAATTATTTTGAGACTAAAGAAAAAATTTTTAAGTAAAAAAAAATACGATTTGGATCATCTGAATCATTGGATTGAACACCACAATCTGATAAATTTGGATACATCTGGCGGATATCTGGATCGGTAAAGTATAAATCTGCAGATCTATTTCAAATATTCAGATCATTTTGAATCAGATTGGCAGATCATGAATTCATCCAGATGGTAACACTAGGCACCTCGGTATCACATTATTCATTTCACCGTCAGACTTACACTGCTCAAGCTGGTCTATTACAGAATCAGATATATTAACTGTTAACATCTGATATTGTTACCTCAAATAGTACCTCTGCAATCACTTCCTTATTGTTCTGTGACTGTCCACCCACTACAAAGAAACTCTATTCCACTATCACAAGTCTGGCTTCAAGCTCTGAATCTTTTTGCTCTAATTCCTTGACCTTAGTATTATGCATCTTATTCTTTTTCACAGCCTGTTTTAGAAGCTCAGCACTGGCCTTAAGCTCAGCTTTCCCAGCTTCAAGCTCAGCGATCTTGTTGCTAAAAGTAATGATCTCAGTATTCTTATCTTTAAGCTCATTATTCTCAACTTAGTCTCAGCAAACTTCTTCCTAAGTTCGCATTTAATTCTCTTAATGAATCAATAAATTGCATGTTTAATAATAATTTTTTTTAAATAAGATGGAATAATTCAAAAGTTCATTAGTATAGATAAAAAATGAGGTAATATTCTCATCAGTTATTGATGTAAAAAATAAATTACAAGATTTGGTAATACATAAACTTATTTTACAAAATGAAGTAAAGTTTCTATGCTAATGCCTGCCAGTGTTTCATTCATCTAAGCTATCTATATACTAACACAATATCCCAACATTAATTCTAATCTGATTTCATTTGTCCCTAACATCGATATTCTGGATAGAATAAAATGGTTATCGGTTATACATAGAACATGCAGAATTAGAAATAAATTAACAATATTGACTTCAATACAACTCACTGAAAGTTTATATTCTCTGCCTAATAAGGTCCTGAGCAAAATTGCAAGTAAAGTCACTCCTTTGCAAATACTGGTATATAAAAATCGATCATTATTACTAATTCAGAAAAAAAAACCAGATCAAACGCACAGCCAGCTCTCTTTAACCACTTCTTGTGTAAATATAAAAATTTATACAAAATCAATAATTTTGTGTGAATAAATTGTGTAAATTTTTGATAGCATGAAAAAGTTAATCGACAGTAAAGATTTCATAATATAACTTTCTCTATTAATAAAATTTACACTTTTAACGACGCCATTCCTTACTATAAGAATATAGAATTTCACTTTTAGTTTTAAGTGGTATCATTTTTTTTAAAATATTAAATGGAGATCAAACAACAAAATATAAAGCAGTTTACAATACAATGACTAATTTATTTAATCATGATTTTAAACAAATAAATTCTATTGAAATAAAAAAAATTTTAAACAACTACATTATAAATTATATACATTCATCTCATTATGATTTATAATCTCCTATTGATCTAATCTTTTTTTCATAACTTTGTTATTTACATCAAATAAATTACAAATAAATTATTTCTTTTAAATCATCATAAATATTAGTATAAAATGTTCATCGTGATAGACTAATGTAAAATCCATATTCTTCAAACGACTTAAAATTGGATCTTTAAAGTTATCTTTATTCTTTAAAGAGAATATAAAACTATTTGATTATGTCGATTTCACCATATTGTGAGCCTTTCCATATTAAAGTGATTATGTCCTTCAATTANTTATTCTGTTCTTTGTATTTTAATTATTGTAACATTATAAGGTATATTATCATATAATGTATGAAACTTTTTACGAGTGAATCTATCTTCGCTTCCTCTTAATAATAAAGTAATATAAATTCTTGCGTAGGCAAATTTCCATCTTGACATTGAAATGATATTTATATTAAAAATTTTTGAATCAATAATTCCATCAATAATTCTATATCTAGGAACATTATCACTTGGTTCACAAATAAGAATCTAATAATTCTTCATAAAGTTTGAATTTTTAATAGATGAAATCAAAAGTTTCCATGAAGTGAAAGTGAAATTAAGAGTTTAATCATGCATATTATACAAATTGTTGCCTTTTCCCATTTCTCATGTAAATTTTCCAATCTATTAGTCTTTTTTTTTAAAAGTTGTTATTTCCTGTTCAATCAATAATCCAATTACCGTATTTCACTAGTTCATTTAACTTTTTTTGTTGTTTATTTCGCTCATAATTGAATTTTCTTTCCAATAGTTTATATTCATCTCTTTAATTTGTCCTGTTTAATTCCTATTCTTTTTTATCAAGTCTTTTTTTACTATCTCCAACTATTTTAATAATTATCTCAATGAGTATATTTTAGGCTTTTCGCTAATCGGATTGTCGTTACTGTTTTTTGGGGTAAATTACGAAAAGGGAATTCTAATCTAAACCAAACCGGCCAGTTAGGAGATACTCGACTATCTGACCGGTCTTTCCTTGCCTGATATGAAGAAGACTTCATATACAGTATTAGGAAGATAAAGAGGGAGTTTAAAGGAATTAAAAAGAAACCAAACCAGCCAGTTAGGAGAGACTCGACTATCCTGACCGATCTTTCCTTGCCTGATATGGGGAAGACCTCATATACAGTATAAGGAAGTTAAAGGGGAAGAGTTTAAAGGGAGTTAAAGAGAGCTTAAATGGATTTTTGGTTTTAAAAAGGAAAAATTTAAAGAGTTCAATGTTTTAAAAAAGCCTAAATAATGTTATGGAAGAAAATAAAATCTTGAAATCTTGGAGGTTTTTATACATTAATTTATTAAAATTTACAAAAGGTGTGTCATGAGAATTCATAATTAAATTTTTTATTGATCATTTTAATAGTTCGTGTGAAATTTTTTAATATATAGTTTGATAATGACTCATGATTAAGTGATGAATAAATTTGGAAAAAAGAATCATTTAGTTAATTTATTTATCTATATACTAAGCCCAATATGGAATACACAAACGTTGACTTTGTATTGCAAATATAAACTATCCTATTTTTATTAAATGAGTCATAGTACGCGTCATTCTCTTTAAATAATAACTTCAAATTCTAATCTAATTACAATAAATTTAATAAATGTCCTATACCTTTATATCACCATTTTCTATTGTTCTACTGCTTTTTTTGTACAAATAAAAGTTTTCCTTATCTAAATATCAAAATTATTAGTTTGTGATCTGTGAGTCAACGACAAAAGTACAGCAAAAATGGGAATCTGGCGTTAGGTCAAATAAAAGTAAAAAACTGTATGTGAAAGATAACAAAAATGAGTTGAATAATGACTGAAAGAAAAGAAAATCGAAATTATATATGAAGTTTTTGTATTTGAGAATAGATTCCTTATAATCATTTAAGAAATATATAATATTTTGCACAAGGTGGATTCAATACTGTTTATAAGGCTATTTGGTTGGATGATAATATTTTATAGAATTGTATAATAAAAATAAGACTCTGACTATCAAAAGCAAAGAATTGAATTGTGTGGTGTTGAAGAGTTTAGATAATTTTTCAATTATTAATGAGGATATTTAAATTCCCTAAATCTTGGATTTATATGTCGATATATAAATAATAAGTTTTGGATGATAAGCAGTTGAGTTTTGTGTACCATTTATCTTCGTATTTCGTGAGATAATTTTCAAAGAGGTATTGAAATATTTTTATTATTATAATTACTAAATGAATAAAGATTTCAAGAGATTAACGGTCTCATTTTAAGTCTGGTATAGAAAATACTTCATAATTACTTTAAACACGAATGGAATGTAAACAATAAATTCAGAATTGTTAACCAAAAATATCTACAACGGAGTATGTTCAAACAATTATTTCATACGTTACAAAAAAAATTGAAAATTCGAACGTTCGAAATTGAAGTGGCACAAATTCCATATTCCGTGAGCGCATGTGATCATCATACTGTAAATAAACCTAGTAGTAATGGAATATGGAATAACTTTATCTCATTGTGTGTAACGTATACACCAGTGGAATTTATAATATATTATTTTATCCTTCTTTTTAGAAATTTTATCTTTTTTAATTTTCTTTTACGCCCTTCTCACTCTTTCATTTCATTTTNAAATTTAAAAATTTTCATAATCACAAATGAAGAAATACGACAATTACAACAACTTTCAAGAGCAAAGAATACAGACAAGTATACCCCAAGATGGCTTCGTATTAACAACCTCTTTAAATTAACTATAAGAGATTTTTCTAATTCAACAAAAGAAACAAAAATTCCAGAATATACTTGCACAATCAGAATTTTCGAAGATAATTATTCCTAGTACAGTTAAAGATGTGCATTTTCATAATTTAAACATGTATTTTTAATAGTAACCCGTCGCGCTGCGCCGGGAATAGGACTTGCCTATCAAATTTCACCGGCGTATACATACAATGGGATAATTTTTTTTTAACTAGATGCAGTTGGCAGATTTTCTTTCATACGAAAATTCGAAAATTCGAACATTCGAAATTCGAAATTCAAATGGCGCAAATAATTTTTTAACTAAATGCAGTTAGCAGATTTTCATTAAGATTGTAAACAAATAAAAATTATTTTTCTTTAGTCAAATATCCTTTTTTTAATTCGAACGTTCGAAATTGAGGTGACACAAATAATTTTTTAACTAAATGCAGTTAGCAGATTTTCATTATGATTGTGTATTTTTCTTTACATCAAAATATCCTTTTTTTAATTGAAAATAATAATTATGTAATGTTTTAAAAAAATTTTGAAGATTTGAGATCCAAACTTTATGACAAATAAATTTTTTTGAAAATATATTTAATAAATTGAAAAAAAAACTCTGTTCAAAAATAAAAATTAAATTAATTTACAATATTCAAATATAAAATCTGATTTAGACTTTGCAAACGATTAAAATAATTTTATAAATAGTTTAGTATCTAAAATAGAAAGAGTTCTTACAAATAATTTTACTCATTATCGATTGTTAGGATTAAGTTTTATTTTGTGATTATGCTATAAGATCCTTTATTTTTATCGTAGATCAATAACAAACTATTTAAATTTTTCACATGTTGGTTACACTATTTTCAATGAATAAATAAGTTTTATGCGGATTTTTCTATGAAATATAAAGTATTCCGAATCGAAATTCTTAAAATTCCATATCCGTACCAAATACTTTACAGAAAATTCTATTTTACATGTCATGAATATAAATAAATACGTTGAACTTCCCAAGTTTATAATTTTTTTATCATTCTTGCTTATGACATAATAAAATGGAACTTATAAATACAAATGATGAAAATTTTTTTGACCTAACGCCAAAATTAAAATCTAGTCCAATACCGATTACGTTTGTTTCTTTTAATTGGTGTGATGATAACTGTATTTATTGTGGAGATAAATACACTGAAACAGTTCTTTGTTGCCAAAAGTATTGCAAAAAATGTTTATCACGTTATATTACTGATATA
>QKYT01000175.1:143884-166848 GCA_003550305.1 Glomus cerebriforme | reverse complement strand
TGTTTGTTTCTTTCAATAAGTATGATGATAAATGTGTTTATTGTGGAGATGAATATATCGAGGCGCTTTTTTATGTACAAAAATATTGCAAAAAATGTTTATTGCGTTATATTACTGCTGTAATTGCTGATAATGATAAATATTTGGACGTATATTATAAAATGAAATTAAAATGTAGTAAACATGAAATAAGTAGAAAAGATAGAACGCGTAATATTCAAGAATGCTGTAGAAATTGTTTAGAAATTTTATGTTTTAAACAAATTGGTCATGATTTATATACTTGTAAAGTTCCTTCCTATATCAACATTATTAACACGATTGAAAATTATTGTAAACTATGTGGAAATTTATCAAATAATGATGACGGCACATTATGTACAAATTGTTATTTAATTTCTTCCGGATGTATAAAAACAACCTTGACCAAAAAATATATACAAATTCTTTATTTACCATGGTGGCATAATATTTCTAAATGTGATACTTGTAGTTCAAAATTAACATTTACATCAGACTGTCAAAAGTACTGTGAATATTGTTATATATTTTATACTGGATGTAGATATTGTTTAACAACAAATATTAGTTTCGGACCTGCCGATCAATCTCAATGTAAAAAATGCAAAAGAATAACAACTATTACTTTGGATGCTATCAGTGGGAATGATTTACTAGATGAGTTTCTTTTTGATTCAAGACTTGATATTTTCAATAATTTAAAAATAACAGAAAATAATTTCAATATACATTTTATCAAATATTTCAGTCCATATGAAATTTATTCCTCTATTTATCGAAACTGTAATGTTGCTATAATGGAATCAAAATTAATGAAATGGATACCATATTCTCAAATTACAAATGTAGAAAAAATAGCAGAGGGAGGATTTGGTATTATATATGAAGCAACTTGGTTAGATCAGCGTAATAGAACTGTCATTTTAAAAAGATTTAAAAATTTTCAAGATATTAGTAAAAATTTGTTAAATGAGGTAAATATTTTAGTATTTACATTTTTTATCTAATATAATCATTTATATCGAAAATTTTTTTTTTAGTTAAAATCAAATCAGCATTGTTGCAAATTTGAAAATATTATCAGAACATATGGATTTACAAAAGATCCTGAATTAGAGGATTATATATTAATTATGGAATATGCTTCAGGAGGAGACTTGCATAATTATTTACAAAAGAACTTCACAGAAATTACATGGATTAAAAAATTAGATATTTTACAGGATATTTCAAGAGGGTATTTATATTTTGAACATATTTATTGTACAATATATATTATTGTAATACCTTATTAATTATTATTGTAATTTAGACTTGAATTTATTCATAATGTAAACTTTGTTCATCGAGATCTTCATAGTGGAAATATATTATTAGATTATCGATGGAAAATTGGAGATCTAGGATTATCACAACCTGTAAATAATACTTCGTCAAATAATGAAATATATGGAGTAATACCTTATATTGCACCAGAAATATTTAAAGGATCTGCGTTTTCTAAAGAATCTGATATTTATAGTATGGGTATGATTATGTGGGAACTTACAACAGGTTGCAAACCTTTTGCTAATGTTGAACATGATCATAAACTTATTTATAAAATTCTTGATGGAGAGCGACCTGAAATTACAGAGGATACACCAGAATGTTACGCTGATTTGATGAAAAGATGCTGGGATTCTGATCCCCAAAAAAGGCCCTCTATAACAATTATTTGCAATATTTTTGATGATTGGACCTCTTCAAATAAAAATAATACTTCATCATGTGAATTAATACCTTATGTTGCATCAGAAATACCAGAATGTTTTGCTAATTTAATGAAAAATTGCTGGGATTCTGATTTCAAAAAAAGACCTTCTATAACAGAATTTCGTAATAGTTTTAACAATTGGGTCCGTTGTCTTCTGGAGGATGATATAAAAGAACAATTTGATAAAGCTGAATTAAAACGAGTTGAGTTAATAAATTCGAAGAAGTTCGGACCTGAATTTACTGAAAAGGCTCACCCAAAGGCTATTTATACAAGTAGATCATTAAGTTATTTGATTTCTAGATGTTCATTCATCAATTCATCAATAATTTCATTTGGAAATATACACGGTATTGTTTAAAATTGTTATAAGTTTAAAAAATATTATGCAATTCTTTAATAACCCTGTGAAATTTTTTTCTAGATTATATTTCAAAAGAATTAGAGTTTGATATAGATACTGAAAGGTATTTAAAATTACAAGATAGTAACCACTATTTTTTTTTAGAATTTATTTAAATTAATTATAATTTTTTTATTATTTTAGTTTACCCTCACAAACTTTAAATCTTATAATTCAAAATTCTTTAACCACTTTGCATTCAAATGCAATTTATACTAGCGAACATTTAAATGTACTTCCAACTTCTTTAAAAAAGCGAAATATTGAAGAATCGAATATTGAAACTCACGATAATAGTGGTAAGTATTTATTTGATTAATATTATTTACATATTTATGAATTTATATTTATATCCTATTCTAATTAAATTTAATATAGGAAAACACATTAAAACTAGTTCGGGTTATTCAAGAATCTTTTCAAATATAGATTCTCATAAAGGTTAAGTGTCCTTTTTTCGTTCGTTAAGAGAAACATAATAAGGAATCCAAATTTTCTTGGTAATCATTTATAAATAAGAATTTTTATTCAAGCAAGATAAACAAATATAACACTATTGTATTTATTTATGCATCTTAGTTTTAATAATAATAAAGGTCAATAATAAAGGGCTTAAAAAAAATGTAAAAAATTTAATTTCCAAATGTAAAGCTCACGCATATAATTTGTAAGTACCAAAGAAAATGTGACATTTGACCAGAGTTATGTGCTAACACGTGAATGTGACAGTTAGTATGTGACAAATATAATTGAAAAAATTGCCCTAGATATTTTCTAGGTTAGCTTAAAATTTATCCCCTCCGCGTCACACCTCTAATTTTTCCAATTTTTATAAAGTATATCTGGGAATCTTCTTTGTGTCACATGTTCAACGTTATTTTGACCAAAGAATCTGTAAAATAACGTGATCGAACATGGCTTAACCGCTTTAGACAACCTCTTATTTAGAAATTCTCATCAATGTTTGAAGAATTATTTAAGCTTTTTAATGCAACGCACAATCCAGTTTTTTCATTTTCACTATCCCATTCAAATTTCTCAAATGATTATAAGGAATCTATTCCAAAACTTCAGAACAGTTTCTTGAGTTTAATTGAGAATCTTGTATAAACTTATCAATAAGTTTATTTCCACTAGTCCATTTATTGAAATCTTGTTTGAACCTTTTTAAATTGCAATTATGGCACCATTTTTTTTTTTTTTTTTTTTTTTTTTTTACTTGGTCAGGTATTGGATATTTCATATTTTTGACATAATAATATATATTAATGAGAGCAAAAAAAAAAAATTTGACATTATACCGTTACGGCGCCGCCATCATAAATTCCAAAAGTTTGTACGTAAAAATTGCTAACCGTATTTAGTAAATAAAATTATTATTTATTGTACGACTTAAATAATAATATCGAAATAAAAAGATTGGTTCCAATTTAGTTAAAACTGATCTGACAAAGCTATTTCACAAATATTTGTTTGTTTATTGAATACTTAAACTTTGATATTTGACTTTACATTCAATTTTAAATAATATATTACTAATCGTATCACGATAAATAAGGCTGGACTTGTAACGCGAAGTCTAAAAATCATTTTCATAATTAAGTGTATATTCGGTTTTGAATCGTTTATACAAGTTATTTTTATATTAAATTCGGCATAAACTTTATTAGGAATAACAGCTTTAATTATGTGTCTAAAAGGACGGACTCTATTAAAAATCAGTAGAAGAAATTGTCACAAACCGAACGAGAGAAATTAAGCGCTTCATAATCTTTAATATTCTCTTTGACTATAGCTATCTTCATTTCCCATACCAGGAATTTGTTCGATATCCAGCGATTATAATCGGTAATTACTTTAACCTACAAGTCGGAAAACGGATTAGTTTGTTCAACAATGTGTTCAATCATTTATTGCTTCAAAAGACTTTCTTTGAATTCTTTCGCTAGAAAGAATATTCTCCATGATTTGAGCGAGATCAATTAAGTATTAAATCTTAATGTGATTAACTTATATTTCAATAATTAATTCATCTAATGCAACTAACAATACATGGACGATTTCACTGAATATTTTTTGGTTTATAAATTTATAAAAGTGGAAATAAAAGTTGTAAGTTCAGATGGTTTCTACACCAAAATTACGACAAATACTTGACGTTGATTTTTTTAAATCCATTCCATTCCAAAATAAAAATCTATTATATAAATTCTTTACAAGACTTATTATTATAACCTCCAAAATAAAAATTATTTAATCATCAACTAAATTCTTTTTATTTGACTTTTCCTAAAAAATATCAATTTGACAAAGCTAAATTTTTTTAAATTTGTAACATAACATATGTCATAATACAACATAATACAATCTAAAAAAACATCACGTAGAAAATTATACAACAATAGAAAACAGAACCTCAATTATAAGCAACATCATTAATATTACTACTTATCTCCTCATCTTCCTTCTCAATTGATTATTGTTAAAATTCCCTCTTTTTCGTTGTTTTCCGTTCCATCTATCAAATCCAAATTCAAATTTATCACCAAGCGTATCTAGATCAACAATTGGTTCAATAGAATCAATAGTTAATCGTTCATCAAATCCTTCAGGACCAATTTCATCATCAATCGGTTGTAACCAAGCATCCTAAATTATTAATAAAAAAAAAAATTAATTAAATATTATAAATATATAATATATAAAATAATAATAACGTTATACCTTGATCAATCGTTTTATCACTTTTCTAAATTTTATTCCTTCCGCTTCGATCATTTCTTCGCTTTCAAGTTCATTTCCATATTCTTCCAAGTACCATTGAGTCAATTCAATTTCACTACACGCTAATTTTAAATTAATTGATGTTAGTTAAATGAAATTTTAAATCCCTAATTATCTCGCGATAAAAAAATAAAAAAAAAACTTACATCTTTCTACTTTTAATTTTGACATGATCTTATCTCGAATTCTTATAAAATCGGAATTTTTATGACGTAAAATTACACGATTTTCAACTTTTCCTCTTGATGTTAAAGCGGTAGTTTTTGGTAAAGTACCCTTATAATAAAATTCTTCAAGTTCTTCATAAATATGATCAGAAAAGATAGCTTTAAAAGGACGAACTTTATCAAAAAAATCCGAAGGAGAAAGTTCCACAAATCGAATCAAAGGAATGAATTGATTCAAAGTTTTTTTTAAAGCTTCAAAATTTTCATTATTCCAATTAATTATAACATCATCATCATCATCATCATCATTATAATTTTTTTTCAAACCAGGAGTTTGTTTGATACCCCATTTAATTAAACAATCCCAAGCAACAATTTCTTCAATTTTAAAATCATTTCTTTTGAATAAATCATAAAGAATATTTTTATCTAAAGAAGGAAAATCTTTTAAAGTAATTAATAATTTTGGATTTGAACAAATGATATTAAAACAATAATCTTTTATATTATTACAATTTGCAAGATTATATACAGTATTAAGTACAAGAACAAAATTTTTATGAACCCAATTTTGATGTTGTTCGATCAAATATTCTTGTAAATATTCAACTAATTCTTCAAGCAGTAGTTCATCAGATGCGACCAAAAGATTAAGAATATCTTCACTCAATTGATTCGTCAAGTTCAGTTCACCTGCGTAAATATATCTTAAAAATTTTTGAAATAGAATGAATAATCATAAAATGAAAGAAATTGTTTAATTACAAAGAACATTTAAACAATAAAAAAAAAAAATATACTGTAATTAACTTACTTTAAAATCATATCAAAAATTATTGGAGTAATATTCGGTTTATTAAACATAAAAATATTATTCCTTTTCGTAATCCAATCAGTCGATAATGCAATTTTAAAATAAGGAGAACGAGCACGTAAAATTACTGAATGTGCACGAAATTCTTTTATATTTTTATTTATACCAGCTTGAATGATAACGTTAAAATCATCAGGATCATTTAATGTTGAAGAATAATCTTTTGATAGACCGGAATGAAAAATTGAAATCATCTTTTTTAATTATTATTTTTTTAAAGTATTCGAAAGTTATAGATGAAAGATTAAATGATTTTTTTTTTTTTTAATTTTGCGATACAAAAATTCGGCTTATTTAAATATTATCTCGTGGAAGGTATAAATTAAATAGGAAATTTCTGCGCCATTGTTAATGTTTGATTAACCAATTTAGGTTCGTCCAAATTAATACGTGATTGATATAAACTGATATCGCGTCTCTACTCTGTAAAAAAAAAAAAAAAAAAAAATTATATCTTTAAAACGTATGATACGCTTTATTAAATTATTCTAAAAAAAAAATCTCTCTATATAAAAATCATAAAAAAATCTATACATAGTTTTACATCTAAACTACAAAAATTAATTAATTAATTAATTAATTAATTAATTCCAAACAGGCCTAAATAATTCAATGTCTTCAACTTGATAAGTAGATTCTTGTTTTAATAACCTTTCCTTATAACTAATTTGTTTACATTTTACACTTAAATTATCAAAATGTATAACCAAATCACCATTACCAAAAACTATTTGAGTATTAAAATCATGTAAACCATTATATAAATTTTTAAATAAACCATCAATTTTTTTATAAGATTTAATATTTTGATCAAAATTAAATAAAAAACTTCCAGATTCATCAATATGATTATTAGAAAAATAATAAAAATAATTACTATAACCACCAATAATTTTATCCGAATTTTTTAATTTAATAATAAGAATCGTAGAACATTTTAATTTTTTATATTTATCTCTAAAAGATTTAATATTTAAACCATCCTGACTTCCTCTATAAATTAAAGAAAAAGTATAAGGATTATTTTTTGGTATTAAAAGATTTATATCATCATCATTTTTTCCTCCATCAATCCAATTTGATATAATAGCAGCTTGTTTTGAATTTAAAGTAACGGAATCAATACATCCTCTTCTTGGTAAACTTGGCATACCAATTTTAGTTTCTGCACCAATTAAATGATAAGCCATAATATCTTCGTAAACGTCATGAGGTATAATTGATTTATACGGTCTAATCCTTTCATAAAAATCATCTGAACTAATTTCTCTAAATCTAATTAATTGTATTAAATTATCCAAAGTTTCTCTTAAATCTTCAATATCTTTATCTATCCATTTACTTATATTTATATTAGATACAACACCTCTCGTATTTTCTTTTCCCCATCTTATTAAAAAATCCCAAATATCATCTTCTTCAATATATAAATTATCTAAATTTAACGTTAAAGAAAGAATCCTTTTGTTTAATTTTAATGAATCTTTTGAATTAAAATAAGTTTTAGCTTCAACGCATATATAAGAAGTACAAAAATTTTGTAATTTTCGACAATTTTCTAATTTAAAAACATTATTTATGACGGAAGAAAAATTTTCTAATAACCATTTCTTATGATTTTCTACAAGATATTCTTGAATAAAAGAGACTACTTCGGGAAAGTTTAATTTTGATGAAGCGATTAATAATCCAAACGTATCTTCTCCTGAAGATGATCCCAGATCAATGATACCAGTATACATATACCTTTATTAATGAAATTAAAAGAAATATTTATTTATATTTTAATATTTTAATATTTTAGAAAAAGGAAAAAGGCGAAAGTTTAAATAATGAAAAAATTTAAAAGATATTTTAAATCACTTACCTTAAGATCTTGGAGAAGACGGATGGAGAAATATTCGTAATACGTAAAATAATCATACTTAAGTCTCGTTTCATAATACTTTCTTTTGTTTGTGTAATGATTTGTTTAAAATATTCGGATCTTGCGTATAATATAATTGAATGTGCATTAAATATTTTAATATTACTATCATTTTCTCCCATAACTTCTATTGTAATATCAGAACTATAATTTGGTTTTTCTAATAAATAAGAAAAATCGTTGGATAAATTTGATAAAAATTTTATAGTCATCTTAAAAAAAAATTCTTATTTTTTTAAAAAAAATTTTTATATTTTTATTTTTATTTTTTTTTTTTTTATATTTTTTTTTTTTTTTTTTTTTTTTTTTTTTATTTTTTTTTTTTTTTATTATTTTGTATGAGAAAGGGGTAAAGTTTTTTCGAAAAAAAAAGAGTTTTTTGGATTTGGTTTAGTCAAGTTTTCGTTTTAGAAAGTAATTTAATATTATGGTCTCATGCTTTTCATTTGCATTTTGGTGTAACGAATTACATAAAAACTATGACACAAATGTCTGTGAACACGCATTCGCATCGCATTACTTATAAACTTTGTATCAAGGGGGGACGGTCGATCTTTTTTTCGTTATTCCGCAGTATTTATTTATTTATTTTTTTTTTTGGTTGTTTTTTTTTTTAACAATATTAATAATAATCTTATCTTTTATCTTAAATTAAAAAAAAAAATAAACTTGCTTTTCTTTTTATTCGAATTTAGAAGTAATGCGTGAAAATCAAAAAAAAAAAAAAATTCATATCGTAAAAGATTAAAAAGAACAATGTTAAAATTGAGTATTGTTACACATTCACAAATCGGATCCATTTATAATGATATCTGCGCCATGAATCTTCATACTTATCTCTCTATTTTTTCTATTTTTGTAAATATTACAATGAAACCAAAAATTTATTTAATCAGCAATTAAAAAAAATTATGGTTTAATTAATTTTTTTCTTTCTTAAAAAAATTTTTTTTTTTTTTTAAACTTTTTTTTAAATAAACGTCATCAAAAAAAAAATAAATAATAATAATAATAAAAAAAAAATTATGAATTCTATAACAAATTTTTTTCAAACACTTTCAAATGATTTAAAAAAATTAATTAATGATGTGGATGAAAGTAAAATTGTTAATATTAAAATAGGAAAATATCCTAAAATAGAAGATTTTAGAGCTCATTCAAATATTTTAATGGTACGTTCTCCTTATTTTAAGGATAAACTTTCAGGTCAAGTTAGCGTTGATGAAAATAATATGATTGTTGAAAGAATTCAAGAAATTGATGTCGACTCTTTTCCAATTGTCTTAGAGTAAGTAAAAAAAAAAAAATATTTTTTTTTTTCGTTAACGAAAAATTTTTTTAGAATTTTTTAGAAATTTTTTTAGAAATTTTTTTAAAAAAAAATTATTATAAAATTTCTAAAAAATTTTAAAAAATTATTAAAAATTATTATTTTTAAAATTTATCATTTTATTTTTAGATATATTTATACAGGAGTTTTAGATTTATCAACAATTACTTCGCAAGGATTATTTGATATGTTAATTGGAATCAATATTTTAAAACTTGATGAATTATCTTATCATTTACAAGATTATTTAATTTTTAAACATTCAACATGGATTCAAAAAAATTATGTTCAAATATTATCAAAAATTTTTGAAAAAAAAGATGATTACGCTAAACTTTTATTTCATTGTATGGAAGAAATTTGTGAAAGTCCTAAATTATTATTTTCTTTAAAAGATTTTATTACTTTAGATAAAGATATTTTTTATACAATTTTGGATCAAGAAACTTTACAATGTGATGAAATAATCGTATGGGAATCTTTAATTAAATGGTCTATCGCTCAATCTCCTACTATTAATTATAAAAATGATTCTCAAGATATTTTTGATACTTCTAATTGGTCGAATGATGAATTTGAAATTTTAAAAAATATTATTGAAAAATTTCTTCCTTGTGTTCATTTTTTTGAAATTAATTCTAAGGATTTTTATACAAAAATTAGACCTTTTAAACAAACTTTATCTGTTGATATGTATGAAGAAATTTTAGCTTATCATATGAAAGAAACTAAACGTAAATCAACTAAATTATGGCCAAGATTAAGTAAAATTGATTCTATTATTATAAAATCAAAACATGCTACAAATTTAATTAATTTAATTAATAATTATTATTCTTTACAAAATAAGAAAATTTCTTTTTCTCTTTTATATAGAGCAAGTAAAGATGGTTTTAATCCTGGTATTTTTCGTAATCAATGTAATGATCAAGGTCCTAGTTTAGCTTTAATTAAATTACAAAATAATACTAAAATTATTGGTGGTTATAATCCTTTAGGTTGGAAAAAATTGGATCCAAAAGATAAAAATGATTATATTAAATCTTTTTTATTTTCTTTTGATCTTAATTTAGATATTAGATCTATTAAATGTGTTAATGTTAAAAATCCTAATAATGCTTTTAATAATCAACTTATTCAATCTCTTCATTTTGGTACTACTGATTTAATTATTAATGGTAAATCTGGTACTTGTAATGTTAATGATTTTCAAGATTCTATTATTAATCTTGAAAATTTTAATGTTGAAAATATTGAAGTTTTTGCTGTAAAAATGAAATAATTTCCAAAAAATTATATTAGGTATTTTTTTTTATTATTATTATAAATTTTTTTTTATTTTATGTATTATTTTTTTTTTATTATTATGTATTATTTATATGAATAAATGAACATTTTATATAGCATAGTTAATTTTTAATGTTGCTTTATTTGATTATTTGATTGTATAAATAAAAGATATTGTTTTGGACAACCACCAAATTTAATAGCCTTCTACTTTCAATTTGTTTGTATTTTTGTAGCCTAAATTTGCTTTATATAAAGTTGCTGTGGCTTACCAGCTGGAGGATAAGGGCATCCAATAGTCTAAAGCTGGTCTAGCAAAAGATTAACTGTCAAATAAACCGAGATATCTTATCAAAGGGAAAAAAAAAATCAAAAAAAAAAATATTTTTTTTAAAAATATAAATAGCTAACAAAAAAATATTCTTGAACCTTATTCACAAATCATAAAAAGTGAGCCATTTATAGTTCCTATACAATACAATATTTCATCTTTCTTAGTAAACCATAAATATAGCTATATTTTTTCGATTCCTTTAAAAAATAGACCAATAATTTATTAAATGTAAAAATAATTATTTAATTTAATGATGATACTATTGTTAATACTAGAAATGCATAAGCAAATACAATATTATGTTAAACTACGGTAAATTATTGTTCGTACATCTAGAATTCCTATCTCTGAAATGAAGTGGAATTACCCAGCCATATCATGTTAAATTCAAATTGTGAAAATGAAATTAAAATATAAAAAGCTTCATTTAGTAAATTATTTAAAATTATCGTTATATATGCATGGAGTAGTTCAGGACTTATTTCAATTAAATCATGAGACCGATATAGCCGCACTTGTAAATAACAGTCTATTAACCATTTTTTTCATCGTTCCTAAATCCTTTGAAAAAAATTAACGAAATTCGTTAAGTGCAAAAATAGTGATGCTATATATATAATGCTAATTAACTATCACTGCACCGAAACTGTACAGTACATGTGAAATGAAATTTAAGATCACTAAGAAATTTATAAAAAAAGACATTCATTACATGAAAATCTACAGTATATTCGTAAAGATTCTTGGACAACTTTAACTAGTTTTAATGTGTTTCCCTATATTAAATTTAATTGGAATAGGATATAAACATAAATTCATATAAATATGTAAATAATATTAATCAAATAAATATTTACCACTATTTTCGTGAGTTTCAATATTCGATTCTTCAATATTTCGCTTTTTTAAAGAAGTTGGAAGTACATTTAAATGTTTGCTAGTATAAATTGCATTTGAATGCAAAATTGTTGGAGAATTCTGAATTATAGGATTTAAAGTTGGTGAGGGTAAACTAAAATAACAAAAAAAAATAATAATTAATTAAAATAAATTCAAAAAACATAGTGATAGTGATTACTTTCTTTACCTTTCAATATTTATATCAAGATCTAATTCTCTTGAAATATAGTCTAAAAAAAAAAATTTTAATTATTAAGAATTTTGCAGGAATTTTAGATAGTATTAATTTTCTTTAAGTATTACCTTGTTTATTATCAAATGAAATCATTGATGAATTGATGGATGAACATTTAGAAATTAAAGAGCTTAATGGTCTACTTGTATAAATAGCATCTGAATGAGCTTTTTCAGAAAATTTAGGACCAAGCTTCTTTGAATTTATTAACTTTCTTCTTTTTATTTCAGCTTGAATAAATTGTTCTTTATTTTTATTTTTATAAAACCAACTGCCAAAAGTATTACGAATTTTTTTTATGGAAGGTCTTTTTTTGGGATTAGGATCCCAACAACTTTTCATTAAATCAGCATAACATTCTGGTGTATCTTCTGTAATTTCAGGTCGGACTCCATCAAGAATTTTATAAACAAGATGAATATCATGTTCGACACTAGCAAAAGGTTTACAACCTGTCGTAAGTTCCCACATAATCATACCCATACTATAAACATCAGATTCTTTAGAAAATGCAGATCCTTTAAATATTTCTGGTGCAATATAAGGTATCACTCCATATATTTCATTATTTGATGATACATTATTAGCAGGTTGTGATAATCCTAGATCTCCAATTTTCCATTGATGATATTGTCTTCTACTAAAGTTCCTAATTTTATTATCAAATAATATATTTCCACTATGAAAATCTCGATGGATAAAATTTACACCGTGAATAGTTTCAAGTCTATAACAAAAAAATTTGTAAATTAGGATTATAAATTAATAATTATAAATACTATATATACATTCAAAATAATAAATACCCCTCTGAAATTTGCCATAACATATTTAATTTTTGTTTATTCCATGTAATATTTGTAAAATCCTTTTGTAAATAATTATGTAAATCTCCTTTTGATGCATATTGCATAACTAACATATAATCCTCCAAATCAGGATCTTTTGTAATACCGTAAGCTTTAATAATATGATGATTAATTTTAAAACAACTTTGAATAGATTTTAACTATAATAATTCCAAGAATAACTGTAAGTTACATTATTAAATAATAAATAGAAAATATAAATATTAAAATACTTACCTCATTTAAAAAATCTTTGCTAATATCTCGAGAATTTTTAAATCTTTTTAAAATGACAGTTTCATCTTGAACACCTAACCAAGTTGCTTGATATATAATACCAAAACCTCCCTCCGCTATTTTTTTTACATTTGTGAATTTAGAATATGGTATCCATTCCATTATACTTTCTGATTTTTTAGAGTTTTTATAAATGAAGTTAACTATATTATCTGGCTTGAAATAATTGCCAAAATTTTTTATTTTGTTAGCAAACTCATCTATTTTTAAATTTTTGATGTTGAATCTTGAATTAAGAAGAAAATCATCTAAATCGCTATTCCCACTGCTAATATATGTGATGTCATGAATAATATTTTGTATTCTTTTACATTTTTTACATTGAGATTGATCCGTAAGTCCAAAAATAACATTTGTTGTTAAGCAATATCTACATCCAGTATAAAATATATGACAATACGTACAATACTTTTGACAGTCTGATGTTAATTTTAATTCTGAATTACAAACTCTACATTCATCAAAATTATCCCAAAATGGAAAATAAATAATTGGAATAAGTGTTTTAGTCAAGGTTGATTCTATCCATCCAGAAGAAATTCTATAACAATTTGAACATAATTTGAACAATAATAACTTAGATCGATCTGTTCCTTGATATAATGATTTTCCACATAATTTACAATGCTTTTCACTTTCAATCACACTATTGTAATCAGGATTAAGGAATTTAGTAAATATCCAATATGCAGATATTTGTTTAAACATTAAAATTTCTAGACAATTTGTACAGCATTCTTGAATGTTTTGTAGTACTTTTGTCCTATTTATTTCATGTTCATTGCATTCTAAGTTTTTTGTATATAAATATACGTCCAAATATGTATCATTATCAGTTATATCAGTAATATAACGCGATAAACATTTTTTGCAGTATCCATGTTTCCGCCAATAATAATCGCTAATTATTGTTTTAGTGTATTCATCTCCACAATAATAACATTTATCATCATACTTAAAAGGAATAAACATAATTGGTATGGGGCTAGATTTTAATTTTGGCGTTGGATCAAAAGAATTTTCATAATTTATAAGTTCCATATTATTACGTTATGATAAGAAAATTCGGACTTATTTATAGTTTATCAACGATAATTGAATTTGAAAATAGAACTTTCTATTTGTGATACAGAAAGATTTCTCACATGCATGGAATTTCAAGAATTTTACCATAGTATTACAGAAAGTTCGTTTTTGTATTTGGAAGTATTCTATCGAATGGTAAGCACGAATTTCCCATGAATTCCAATTTGGAATATTCTATTATATTTACATATTTAGTAATGATCGACAATGAAAAGTCTCTCAAATTCGATAAAGCTCATAGTTTTTATACTATTAAAGTTTCCACATGATTGGTTACTTTATTTTGATTAATAGATTTTTTTTTTCAGTTACGTTTTATTATTTATTTTTTGATAGTATTTTACAAGCTTCAACTTTTTTTTCAGTTTTATACTTTAACATCCTAATTTTAATCATTAATAAACTGTTAAAGAAAAACTGCAATGATTTTTTTTTATCAACCAATAAATCTATCACAAAAGATGTTTTTTTCTATAAACGCGGTTTATTAATATGTCCGAAATATTGAAAAATCCTCATATAAAAGAGATATATTTGTCAAGATGGTAATTCTAAATGATTTCAACAAAATTTCAGTAAATGAACCAGTGGGAAATGAGCTTATTGATAAGTTAATACAGGCACAATTAAAAGCAAGAAACCGCAGGGAAATTATTAAAGTATACAATACCTCGCTCAAGGTGGATTTCAATATTTATTTAGTTGGATAGATACATTGAAGAATTGGATAGTGAAAAAAAATAATAGAAGAGATTCGCTAATGAACTTGTCACCCCTTAATGAAAATGAAAAACTGGAATATGTGTTGCGTTATAACCAAATATTTCAGAATATAAATTAATGTACTTATTTTTTTTGTTGGTTATTTTTTAGTGGAAAAATTCTTCCTACGCCCAGCATATGGAATTTGGTAATTTAAGAATTTAATTTAATAAAAAATATAATCTTCAAATGATAAAAATTAAAATTTATTTTATATAGCTAGATCACTTTTAGTTTTACATAACTGATAAATGTAATTCAGTTCATATTGATTTTATAGTAGTAATTTACTTTTGTTAATAATGGATCATAAGTGTGCTCAATTGGATTAAGAACCAACAGATAAATCTACTTTATTCTACAGCCAAATAGGATCATGCTTTTTTTACCGTGCCGATATTTTTTTTTATTAAGCTATAAATAAACTACAATTACATAATTATTATTGATATTTTTGACGTTATTTCTAAAAATAATGTGAAATATTATAATAAAGAAAAAAAAATCATATGTAAATCCCTATGAAAAAAGAATGTCCGGAAATTGCCACCAAAATTGTCCGGGTGCGTCCGGAAAATGTCCCACACGTCCAGGAAATGTCCGGAAAACTGCAATATTCCGGACACTGAGACATTAACTCATCTAGACATTTTCAGGACGTTTTCTAAAATATTGCAATATCTCAGTGTCCGGAATATTGCAGTTTTCTGGTCATTTTCTGGACATATGGAACATTTTCCGGACGCATCCGGACAATTTTGGTGGCAATTTCCGGACATTCTTTTTTCATAGGGAATATTTAAAGTAAATTATGCCTCTTTCTTGAACTTGTTTGTGGCATTTTATTTGAATATAAGTAAAAAGAAATAAAGAAAAAAGTAAAAGGACGCATCACGAAAAACCAGAAAATAGTTTGATAAGGCTTCGCAGTTCGGTGATATTTTAACATCACTAAAATATATCTAATGAAATTTATGGAATACTTTTTTATCACATGTTTACTAATGGTCGCCCATGATTTTTCATAGTGATATTTTTTTAAAACCCGCGAAAATGATAATATCAAATATAGTTTATTTTAATATTTAATTTTTATTGTTAATAGCGTTAATCTGTTAATTATTATTTACTACAAATAAAAAAAATAAATACTACAATATTTAAAATTTAAAAGTTACGTTTTTAAAATGACAATTGTTAAAAATAGGAAATTTTTTATCGGAAGAAATTCCGATATAGTATTAGTAGTATTAATAAGGCACTCTTCATTCTCTCTTTGAGTCATAGGAGATTAATAGCATCAACAGCTTGTTTTATTTGCTTTATACTCCCAGAATTTTTCTTTTTTGGCATTTATGCAATATATTCGCAGATTTGCTTTTCAATTAGCTTGGAATCTGTAATCTCTCCAAGTTGTTCATTATAGTTATATTTCTTGTGAAATTCCCCAAATTGAGTAACCCAATTTTTAGTTCTTTCAGATTTGCAACTTTAGCTTTCTTTCGATAGAANTTAAGCTTTTCTTTGGTGCTTTTCAGAAGGAATATTAACATCTTGAGAAATTGAAGAAGCAAGCTCACTTGCATTGACAAATACAGGCTTTAATACTCGACGAAATCCTTGCTTCCTATTAGCATTATGTTTTTGAGATATTTTTAATAACAGAGAAATTTTAAAAGTGGTAAAGGAAAAAAATCGTGAAAGAATAAAATAGANTTTTTTATAGTAAAATAGATTTTTATATTAAAAATAGAAAATCATCATGGGCGTTAGTCTCCATGAGATACAGTAAAATAGTTATTTCATGTGAACCATGTTTATCATTATTTTCACGGCGCAGCCGTGAAAATCAATGTATTTTGGTAGTGCTTAATTTCGGACCATGTGATATATAATAATACTATTTGAATTTATTTATGCTATTTTATTTGTTGAAACGATAAGTTTGGGTTTTTTATTTTATATTAGTACTTTTTACATCAAAAAATATATAAAATAAGCGTTGCAAACGATTTTTTATCACGATAATGGCAATGAGAAAGGATATAAACAATCAGTTGTATTTATTTTTAGCTAATAATCATTTTTACGGCTCTATTTTATTTTTTATTCATATCATTTTTCGGATATATGATCGATCTAAAACAAACTTTTAAAAGGATTTGCCTTAAAGTATAATGTTATAATAATGACGAAAAGATTAAACAAATATGCTAATATTATATATTTGATTATATACGGTATACAGTATATATATACAATGACCTAACCAAAATGTCTTACTTATTTTGAACATTATCGAATTACCTGTTTAATTAAAATAGCGATAAAAAAAGATCATTCGTATATATACATCAAAGATTTTAACTAATTCCTAAGTTTATTATAAATAAAATAATTATAACCATTAAACATGAGTAATACAGAAAGGAGTGGTGTCGGGTTAACCAAATAAGTATTGTATGTCATGTGAAAAAATCTACTCCACTGTGTAATTTATAAAGCTACTACTGTGTTCTGTATATGTAATAGTAAATAATTATTATATAATTTGTAATACTCTTCTGCGCCAGTATACAATCAATCACAAATACAAAAAGAAAAGTATTATCTTCTTGCTTCTTATTATATCTTCACTTATAAATATTTCATACGAAAAAAAATATTATTTCTGCTTATTTTACGCGAAAAAACATATTAATTATATTATTTTCACATATACAGAACGATACTTTTACTTGTTAGTTATTTTACAAGAATATTATCTTTACTTGTTTTACGCGAAAACAAGTAAAAGATTTAGCATTAAAAGAATGAGAAATTGTATTAAAGGAACGTGAAGCTAAAATTCGGGAAATGGAATTATATAATTGTGAAAAAGAGCGTCAATTAAAATTGGTTAATCAACCAATAGTATTAATAAAAGTATTACAAATATAATACTTCATTTTAAAAATTAAAATTTTCTTATTTTCTATTTCAACACAATATAAAACTTTAAATTTATAATAATAATACACGGTTGCTATTCTTAATCTTCTTTATGTGGCAGTTGAGTATAAATTTTAAATTAATAAATATATAATACTCATTTCGATTGTTTATACAGCTAAGTATAGTATACTATAAAAACCATACTCAATAGCGATTACAGCACCATACAATACTTATTTGGTTAACCCGACACCACTCCTTTTCGTCTTACCGATTAAACATAGCATTCTTTAATACTTATTTGTCAATATGTCTTTATCGTAAATATCATTTGATTTAACTTCAGATATTCATGATATATGAGGATCTAAATTTTACGACATTTCGTTAATGAATAATAAAATCACAATTATTCTTGGTTTACATCAAATTTTTTTTATAAAAAGCGTTCATTTTCTTATGAAATTAAGCGAATGAGTTCAATTTTTTTTTTTGCAGCTTGATGAATTTACTTATTATTTTACATTCGCTTCTCTATCATCATAATTTTATCACCTTGTTTGGAATTATATTAAAAATTATAAATAATAGTTAAGTGATAATAATGAATTTTATTTTTAAAATAAATTAATATACAAATTTGAAAAAGTTATTCTATAAAATTGTTCTAATAAATTCGGTAAAGTTATAAAGAAAGTCATGTAAACGTTCACAGTTTTGATTTTATTTTTATTTTTATTTTATCGTAGTATAGCAAAGATACAGGTAAGTTATATCAGAAAAAGTAAAACTATTCTATAGGATATATGTCTAGAAGTATCCTGACTGTCGGCTGCCAAAGGAAGTGAAGGTAGCATTAGCTACTGTATTAATTGAGAGGAAATAAGGAGAAATCTATATAATTAAGATGGAAATCGAAGAGAAATAATAGAACTGATCTAAATAATCTATTTTGAGAGAAGAAAAAAGTTATAAAAGTCACGATGCAAGAGCCAGTTTCCAGAATGTAAAAAATTACTGGAAACCCAAATAAGTCACGCATTGGGATTAACTAGATGTGATTGAGACGAAATAGTTAAAGCAGTCGAGACAGGTCGATGACGATTGTTGGAACGTGAAGTATTATGTAGAGAACGGTAATTTCGTTTTGATAGTTTAGAAATATTTAAAGTTCGTTCTAATTCTTTGAATGCTTTGACGCGAGGTGACCAAATAATTTGATAAGCCTCCTTGATGAAGTGTGACGTGAAATGGATAATGTTTTCTGTAATTTGTGATTTAATTCCGAAAATTGTTTGAAAAGGGTCGTAAGACAATTCGGAATATAATTGTGTATCAGTAAGTACAAGGGATGGTTATCATCCGAGAGGGTATTTTGGATAGGAGAAAATAAGGTTGAGGAATTAATATTACGAAAAATTTGAGAAAGTTTTTTCTTCGTTAGGTGTTGATCCGTTGCCAGGGATAAGAGTTTATTTTTGAATTGATCGATCAAGGTGTTGAGAGTATGAGTGTAGGATGAACAGTTTCCAAAATGATCATTCGAATCGAGTTCTTGGTGACAGAGAGAACATTTAATTGGGTCCTGCGGATAAAGGTTAGGGTAGTATGATTGTTGTACTGAGCCCGTGGGAAGTGAGAAATTTGATGATTTGATCTTTTTTCCTTGATAGAAGTTTTGTTTCAGGAAATGTCGAAGGTCTTCTGGGATAAAGTGTGACCGTTGTTGCGTGGAATAGAAGTCAATAGGTAGAGTTTGGCTAAGCGAGTAACGGGGAGTAAATGGTTGTTGCATAAAAATTGGTTAAAGATTTTGGCTTCATTGAGAGTTTTGTCCCATCTACGGAGAATTTTATCAATGATTCCTAGGTTGTTCCAAGTCAGATTCCGTTCACAGTTTTGAGAATGCAAATAATAGTATTAAAAAAAAACAGGTCACGTGATTATTTTTGTCCGCGAGCACTGGGGTATATAAATTTTAAACAAGGTTTCTTTCTATTTTCTAGCTAATTTTATTCTTGCAAATGTACAAATAAATGTTTATTTTTGAAATTATATTTAATTCATTAAAAATTGACTAGTAGCGCCATAACGGTAGATAAATGGGATAGTGAAGAACAACAATGGGAGAGACTCATTGTTAAGGATGATAATTATGAAAATGTGAAACAAGAAGAAAATGAAAAAACTGGATTGTGTGTTGTATTAAAATAAGTAATTCCTCAAACATTGATGAGAATTTTCTAAATGAGGTAAATATTTTAATAAAAATATTATACTTCATTAAGAATATGAATTAATGTACTTATTTTTCTTGATAATTGTTTAATTTAGTGGAAAAATTATTTAAAATTTATACAATAAATTAGTATCTATTAATGAAATTTCTCTATTAATTCGATTATATGGAATTACTCAAGATCCATAGGCTCAATAAGTGATCTAGGATTAAGCAGGCCAGCAGATAAACCTACTAAATCTAATGAAATTTATGAGGTACTTCCTTATATTTCTCCTGAAGTATTGCGTGGCAAACAATATAACAAAGCTGCTGACAAATATTCTTTTGGTATTATAATGTGGGATTGACATCCGGTATTTCTGCTTTTAACAATATACCTCACGATTTTAATATTGCCGTGAAGATTTATCAGGGATTAAGACCAAATATTGTTGAAGGCACAGAAATTGAATATCCAAAATTAATGAAAAAATGTTGGGATTCCGATCCAAATAAAAGACCAATAGCTGAAGATTTTTTAAATATCTTGAGGGAGCAAAATATGATTTTCCAAATTTGTTAATAGAATACAAGTACTAGGTAAAACAATAAATTTATTTGAAACACTACATTTTAATAAATTTTATTTAAAAAAATATATTTTTTATAGAAAATGAACCTACTATTCAAAATTATCCATTATCTTGTTATACTGTACAAGCAGAAAAATTTGATTATTCAGTAAAATTAAATGAAATTTTAAATCAAGAAGAATTAAGCTCAAAAGAAAATGTTGAAGAGACAATGTTAAGTAAAAATTTAGGTAATTATTTATTATTTTTCTTTTGATTTTTATTAAATATAAATCAATTTTATTTTAAATTTCAACAATATTCTAGAAAATTGTTTAATACAGGAATAATAATAAAAAATTTTATAATGTTTTTTGGTTTTTTTTTGTTGGACAAACCAATTATTATGTTATACGTTTCAATTAAAAGATGAATTGTTTATAAATACAAAAATGTTTCAATCATCAAAAAGCGTCATTACAATTGTTTAAAAAAACAAACTCAAAAATTTCAAAAGTGAACTCAATATATAAAAATATTAATCAGGTTAACGGATGCAGATGTAATGACGTAATAAATAATTCAACAAAAATTCTTCATACCAATAGTGAAATTGGTACTATAATCACGTGTCATCAAAAGAATTAATGTATAAATTGTTAAATCACTGTTTAGTTACAATATAAGTTTCAATTTCTTCAATAATATATGGTTCAGTTCTAGTATTAGTGTGTAAATTTTGATTTTTCATATACAATGAATACCCAAAGTTAAATCCAAAATCATTTTGATCAATTATATTTATATTACGAAATATATTCCTAAATTGAGTATCTTCACTGTCCTCAAATGAAAAGGTAAAGTTATCAGATGAATATGTAGTATCAATTCTAAATGTGTTGAATCCAATAGAACTATATCCACCAAAGATCTTATCTGATTCTTGAATCTTAATTAAAACTAAACTTGCAACTTGACCTTTACATTTATTCCTGAATGAATTATTACCAATCCTATCACGATCACCACAATAAATAAGTTTAAACCTATATAATGAATCATCTTTGGTACGAATAGACATAGCATCTTTTTTATCAATCCAATTAATAATTATATTAATAAGAATCTGTTTGATAATCTTTGATTCAAAATGAGTATGACCATACAATTCAGGTTGTTCAATTAAATAAAACGCCATAACTTCTTCATAAATATTATTTGGAATTATAGCCTTATAAGGTCGAACTTTGTCATAAAAATCATCAGAATTAATGTTAATAAATTTAATGAGGGGAATAAAATCACTTAATGTATTCTTTAAATCCTCATAATTTTTGTCAATCCACTTATCCTTATTATTTTTGTTCTCCAATTCAGGAATCTGATTGATACCCCATTTAATCAAAGAATCCCAAACAACCACTTCTTTAATGTTCCGAATTTGAAAGTCTTCTCGTTTAAGTAAGTAAAAAAGTATATCCTTATCGAGTGATAGAAAATCGTTTGAAGTGAAAACTGGTAGGGGATTTTCACAGATGGACATTAGATAATAATCTTGCAATTTCTTATATTTGGGTAGATAAAAGATATAGTTCATGACAAGAGCAAAATTTTGTTGAACCAAATATTCCTTTCCAATTAAGCATGTTTGTACGTAGTTTACTAACTCCTCAAGAAGCAAAAAATCTGATGCAATCAACAATTTAAAACTATCTGTTCCTGTATAACTCAAACAAAGTTTTCCTGTATAAATGTATCTTTAAAATTATCAAATTATTATGTAACGTTAAAATAAATTATCGAATTAGAAAAATATTTTGCTTACTTGAGAATAATTTCGAAAATGTCAGGAGTAATGTTTGGTAAATTTATCGTGAATTTATTATTCATTTTAATAATATCAGCTGAAATGTTATTTTTAAAATATTTGAATGGGCGTGAAATTCTTTTGTATTCTGAGTTTCTCCAACTTTAATAATAATGTTATAATCGTCAGCATCTATCATTAATGAAATGTCTTTTAAAAGACCTGAATGAAATTTCAAAGTCATTCTTTATTAAATATAACTGAATAAATATTAAAAATACAGTATGAACGAAAAAAAGAAAAATGTAGAATTAAAAAAAGTTACGCCGATTATAAATAAATTTTTGGAATTGATCTGCAAATGATTGACGAATATTTTTTTTTTTTCAGAAAAAAAAATGAAATTATGTATGAAGATG
>QKYT01000175.1:130108-143065 GCA_003550305.1 Glomus cerebriforme | reverse complement strand
TTAAAAGATTCAATTACAAAGGAGGATGATATGATCATAATTAACAAACCAAATATAATTCCAGCAGTTTTTGAGATGATTTTAAAGTAAGTTATTATAACTTTAATAACTGTTAATTAATTTTTAAAGGTTGGCTGATCGTAATTCAATTTTTGTAATTTCTTTTTTTTTTTTTTAAGTTATATTTATATTGGTGAGGTAAACTTGACAAAACAATCATGTGAAGATATTTTTGGATTATTATTTACGTCTGACGAATTACATCTTGAAGAATTATTTAGCAGTGTTCAANANTATTTAATTAAAGAAAGATCAACCTGGATTCAACAAAATTTGGATTTTGCTCTTAATTCTGTTTATTCTGTTTTAAATCTTNAGAATTACCAAAAACTGCGAGATTTATGTTTTGGATATATTTGTGTAGGATCACAACCATTTATTACTTCAAAAAAATTTCTCTCGCTGAATAAAGGTATACTCTATTACTTCCTCAAACGATATGACTTTCGTGCTATACATATTGAAGAAGGAGTTGTTTGGGATTCTTTGATTAAATGGGGTATCAAGCAAACCCCTGAATTAAAGAATAAAAATAACCAAGATGAATGGAATGACAAAAATTATGAGGATTTAAAGAATACATTAAGTGAATTTATTCCCCTTATTATGTTTTTAGGAATTGCTTCAGACCATTTTTATCATAAAGTTCGACCTTACAAGTCCATTATCCCTAATAATATTTACGAAGAAGTTATGATGTATCACTTAGTTGAACAACCTAAATTTTATCATCATATTCGAGTGATGCAAACAAAGATTATCAATCCAAATCTCGCCAAAATTATTATTAATAAAATTCATAATAACGGCTGTGATGAAACTGAGTACAAGCTTATACGTATTTATTGTGGTAGTCGAGATGGGATTGATAATAGTTCATTTAGGGATAAATGTAAAGGTCAAATAGCAAGTTTAGTTTTAATTAAGACTCAAGGATTGGGTAAAATCTTTGGTGGATATAGTTCTATCGGGTTCAACTCAATTAGGAACTCAGGTTTTATTTTTTCATTTAAAAACAGTAGGGATACCAATATACGAATAACTCGATACCCAAAAGGCAAACAATATCAAATTAATCAGAATGATTTCGGATTTAATTTAGGTGGTATATTTTATATGACAAATCAAAATTTGTATTTTCGAGCTGTATATACTATTGAAGAAATTGAAGTATTTTATGTGATTAAAATCTAAAATGAGTCAGAAAGTAGTGGAGTTCGGTTAACCAAATTAATGTAGAGTACTCAATAGTACGTATATATAGTATATATATACAATTTCGTAGTGTGGTGTACGCTTATCACATTTATACTCAATTGTAATTTTGAAACATAATAACAACGGTAAAAGAAATTATGTAATTTATTTATTTTTGCATATGTAAGTTATTTTTTTATTAATTATAATAAAAGGATTTTTTTAAAAAAAAATGAAAATTTATATTATAATATTTACTATCAACTCAATTTTAAATACATTCTTTAGCTTTTTCAACAATGATAAGCATTTTCTTTTATAAATCTAATTATCTAATTTCGATTCACATTCTTTTTCAAGATTGGACAATTCTATTACGCGAACTTTAGCCTTCCGTTCTCTTAGATCAATTTTATGCTCTTTTAGAGCTAAAGCTCTTTCCGATATTCTAGCTCTTCGAATTTTGAAGGCAATTTTGTAATAGTATTTTTATCCTCGTTATTATCATTATCACAATTATCATCAGAATCATCTGAGCTAAATATGATTTTTTTTTTTTTTGGACTTTTTCTTACTAGCATTTGCACTTTTTTTTGTTTCTTTCGTTTTGCAGGAACTGATTTTGTATTATTTGATTTTCTAATTTGTACATTGGCTGAAATACAAATAGAATATCAAAATTATTCAATATAAACTAAATTTTTATTTGTAATTACAAACATACGACATCATGAAGTTCGAGAGTAAATTAGTAACATATTAAGAATATCATTATACTTTTACTATGATTTTTTGCTATATATTACACAATTGTGGGTTTGCAGGTTATGCACTTGAGTACGTCATTTCATATAATTGTACTCCACTGATTTGGTTAACCGTACTCCACTACTTTCTGTATTACTTCTCTAATTAGAATGGTTAGACAATTTTTATAATACTCTGCATATATGTTATTTTAAAAAATCAAAAAACAAGCTACTAATTAAACTAAAATCTAAAATTCTATACAACGTGCTACAATTTTACTAAAATTGAGAATTTTTTAAATATTAAGCAATTTTATTGAAATCTTTTTTTTTTTTTTTGAAATAATAATTAATATATTTGGGCAAATTTCGCTTTGAGTATATCAGATAGCATTACTTTTTCATGAAGATTATAGGTTTAATATATTCATTTACGATTAGGTGGTATTAAATAGTAAAATGGATATAAAATAATTAAATTAAATATAGTGTCCTAAAAAAATGTTGATTTAAACAACATATTAGCCGTATATCCGCCACCCGGATACATGGTGTGGATATCCGTCATCCGCGGATACGGATATCCGTCAGTATTATTATCCGAGGATTGTAACACTACAACATACAGTATCTGCAAATCAATGGATCCTGAATAACTGAAAAAGGTAGATCATGTAAATCTTTCCTGTTGGCCAGGTTTTTATTACTTTTTTTAATAATTAACATTATCATAATTCCGGTCCTGAAAAATGCGTACAGCTAATAGTAAATTTTGGACCTAGTAATATCAGAATTGGATTTTGTGAAATTATAGTTACGTTATTTTTTTTCAGCGGCACGTCAATAATGTCCAATGTCATATGACTTCGTAATTGCCTTTAGATTTGTCATAAGCCTTTGACATAAAGTCTTTGTATTTTACACTTAATAATGAGAGCTTTACATAATACCAGAAAGAGTACAAAATTATCTTTAAAATGTCAATTGTTATTCCTCTTACACCAATACACAACCACAAAAAAGGAGTGGTGAAAAAGTGAAGCAATAAACTATTATTATGTTTAATTTATTTACAATATATTTATGAAGGACTTTAATATTTGTGATTTTTGTAATTTTTAGCTTTTTTTTAGTTACATCACGTCAAAACTGTGTGGAGTTACGTCAATTAAGTGACATGACTGACATCATACATATAAGATCACAATCCATGAAAAAAAAACTATAAAAGAATTAAATCTTATGTCTTTCCTTTCTTGACCAACTTGGAAAAATCATTAACGCTCATCGGGTTTATATTTGTAATGTAAAAAATTTTCCATAATCGAAAGTGCGATTTGCTATGATTCATTTTAACAGTTAACTTCAACTGGAATTAACATAATTTTATCAGTATTTTTGCAATTTATCGCAGTCTTAAGCAGCTCTATTTATTATTTCAATAGTTTTAATAAATTTTCCCGTTATCTTATAAAATTGAATATTTCATTTAACAATTCTAAATGATAAATATCATAAAAAAAATTGTCATAACTGTTCTTAATGAATTGTTTTAAATCAAAATTAATGTTTATGGTATGTACTGTACATAGCAATATCATTTCATTTCATTTTTTTTCGATGTTTAAACATATATATAGAGTGTATATTCAATTATTAAATTATTTGCAATAATTCAGATTATATGATAATAAGTATTTATAATATTTATAAGTCAACAAAATAATGTACATTTTAGTATCGTTTTAGTGGGCGCAATAATTTTTATTTTATTTAAATGCGGTTAGTAAATTAGATAAGTATTTATTTTCGAAATGATATTTTTAAAGCAAGTAATTCATTTTAAAATTGACGGTAATCAAAAAAAAAAATTTTTTTTTATTGCTGCTCATTAGTTAATACTGTATGTCCGAAAATTATTGAAAATAATTTAATGTTAATATGAAAAATGAATACTTGATCAAGAATTTGGAATGATTTTAATAAATGAACTAGTGAAAATGAGATTATGGATAAGATTATACAAGATTCTTGATTAAAGCAAGAACCAGTTTTGAAGTCGTGAAATGAATTCCTTATATTCGTTTGAAAATTTAAAATATCTTATTAATGCAAATCCAGTACTATTTATAAGATCATTGGGTTAGATGGATATATTGAAAAATTGGATAATAAAAAACAACAATGGAAAAGATACGCTGTGGACTTGGAAATAAAACTTACTAAAATGTAAAACAGAAAATATTAAGTCATCTTTTAATGAAAATGAAATAACTGAATTGTATGTTGCATTAAAATTTAAAAGATTAATTAGCTACTCAGAATCAATGTACTTACTTTTTTTTTTTTTTTTGTTATTGGTTATTTAGTGGGAAAGCTATTTAAATTTTGTATATACGGTTTTATTTCTTTCAATTAGATCCATAAACATAATTATAATGGATCAAGTAGTTTAAGATCTAATTTATTGATAAAAAAATATAATCTAAATAATAAATATCAAAATTTATATTTATTTAATAACAGACTCATCTTTATTAGGTTTGCATAGATGCAATTATATAAATGACAGGATTAAGTCATTCAGCTGATAATGCTATTGCCTATTGAACTTACAGAATTAATTGCCAATAGCAGAAGATCTCATTAAATACCTTGATGATATGAGTTTAAAATATCATTTAAATTATGATAGAGTACAAACACCAAGTAAGCAATAGATTTATTTGAAACATTACACTTTAAAATACAAGGCGAAAATTTTATTATACAGCAAAATTATATGAATTTTAAATCGAGGAAAATTCTCAAAATTTGCAGATAATATGACATCGTTAAAAAAAATTAACTATTTATCAAATCTTTTCCTTTTTTTCTTTTATTAAATAAAAAATAAATTTTATAGTAGATTTTAAAATATTCTAGAAATTATTTAATAAAGGAATAAAAATAAATAATCAAAGTATTAAATTTGAATCTCATANTATTNTTGATTCTAAAATCATTACATTTCAACATGCTGAATTAATTATGAAATGGATCAATATGAATAGCTCAAATACTTCTACTTCAATATTCTCAAAATTGATTCATTAGAATATAACAAATGTTATGCTCAAATTATTACTTCGTGAATCTCGTGATGGATTTACACCTAAAAAGTTTCATGAAGTTTGTGATAATCAATCTCATACCATAACAGTTATTAAAGTGAAAGATAGTAATGAAATTCTTGGAGGATACAACCCTATTACAAGAAAATCTACTTTTGGTAAAAATCATGGCAGTACTAAAGATAGTTTTATATTCTCTTTTAAGAATGATGATATTGAAAATCATATTTTAAATCGTATAAAGAATGATTCAACTTGTTTTAAAATCAATAAAATAATAAAACTGATAAAGTGTCTAAACCTATTTCATGAATTGAAATAGCATCGAATTTTCTTATATCTTTTGTGGCGTAGTAGGCTGCGATAAATTTTTATATTTAAAAATATTTATGAATTTAAAATCACACAATATTTTGACATTTATAAGCAGTTTAAATTCCAACTTGAAATAGATTCCAATTTTAAATTTACTAGGTTAATTAGTGAATAGTGGCCAAATTATGACACTAAGAACTCAAGTTAGCTCCCAATGATATGATTTAATAATATAAGTTATTTGTTATAAAAAATTTTAACCGAGTATTTCTATTGACCGTTACATTTTCATATTTGCCGTAAATCTTATACATTATCGGGGCAAAATCTAAGCGTGGATATGCTAAGTACATTTAGAAAGGTGATGGCTTATTATTGATATATTATTGATGTTCTTTATTGTTAAAACTAAAATGCATAAATGAATACAATATAATGTTATATTTGTCGATGAATTCTTGTCTATAAAATGTTTTCTAAAAAATCTTGGATTTTTTATTATGTTTCTCTTAACAAATAAAAAAAGGACACTTAACCTTTATGACTTGGAACTCGAACTAGTTTTAATGCGTTTTCCTATATTAAATTTAATTAGAATAAAGTATAATATAAAAGTCATATAAATATTAATCAAATAAATATCTACCATTATTATCGTGAGTTTCAATATTTGACTCTTCAATATTTCGCTTTTTTAAAGAAGTTGGAAGTACATTTAAATGTTCGCCAGTATAAATTGCATTTGAATGCAAAATGGTCGGAGAATTTTGAATTATAGGATTTAAAGTTGGTAAGGGTAAACTAAAATAATCATAATAGTAAATTAATTAATTAAGTTCAAAAAACATAGTGAATATTTTCTTGTAATTTTAATACCTTTCAACATCTATATCAAGATCTAATTCTCTTGAAATATAGTCTGAAAAAAATTTTTAACATAATTATTAAGAATTTTATAATAATTTTAGATAATATTAATTTTCTTAAGCATTACCTTGTTTATTATCAAATGAAATAATTGATGAATTGATGGATGAACATTTAGAAATTAAAGAGCTTAATGGCCTACTTGTATAAATGGCTTTTGAATGAGGTTTTTCAGTAAATTCAGGTCCAAGCTTCTTTGAATTTATTAGCTCTTTTCTTTTTATTTCAGCTTGATTAAATTGTTCTATAATTTTATCTTCATAAGTCCATCTACCAAAATTATTACGAATTTGAGTTATAGAAGGTCTTTTTTTTGGGATCAGGATCCCAGCATTTTTTCATTAAATCAATATAACATTCTGGCGTGTCTTCTGTAATTTCTGGTCGTTCTCCATCAAGAATTTTAAGAATAAGATGAATATCATGTTCAACATTTGCAAAAGGTTTACAACCTGTAGTAAGTTCCCAAATAATCATACCCATACTATAAACATCAGATTCTTTCGAAAATGTAGATCCTTTAAATATTTCTGGTGCAATATAAGGTATCACTCCATATATTTCATTGTTTGGTGAAGTATTATTTGCAGGTTGTGATAATCCTAGATCTCCAATTTTCCATTGAAGAACTCCATAATGGCTTGAAGCTTTTCTAAATATGAAGAAAAAATGTAAAGTAGGTATAAGTTGCTTGTGGAATGGTCTACCTTTACAATATTAATCGTTATTACACAATATGTTCCCACTGTGAAAATCTCGATGAACAAATTCTGCATTATGAATAGTTTCAAGTCTAAATAAAAACGATTCATAAATAATATTATAAATTAATAATTAAAAATACAATAATGCATTAAAAATGTAAATACCCTTGTGAAATTTGCCATAATGCATATACTTTTTTATTCCATGTAAAGCTCGTAAAATTCTTTTGTAAATAATTATATAAATCTCCATCTGATGCGTATTGCATAATTAACATATAATCCCCCAATTCGAGATCTTTTGTAATACCATAAATTCTAATAATATTTCGACAAATTTCATAACAATGCTGATTGGATTTTAACTATACGTTTAATTAGATAGACAAATTAAAATGAATTTATTTTACAATAAAAAAAAAATAAATTTTCAATAAAGGAAATTCATATTAAAATATTTAACTCATTTAAAAAACATTTCTTAATATCTTGCGAATTTTTTAATCTTTTTAAAATGACGGTTTCATTCCTCTCCCTATAATACGGTGATTGTGTCAAGGTTGCTTTATATATAATACTAAATCCTCCCTCTGCTATTTTTTCAACATTTGTAAATTGAGAATACGGTATCAGTTCCATTAATTTCATTATTAATGTTGTCATAGCCATACCTCCACAGTATAGATAAATAGAATAATATTTTTCTAATGGACTGAAGTATTTGTCAACATTCTCTTTGTCAGATATTCTTAAGTTTTTGTAAATATCAAGTCTTGAATTAAAAAGAAATTCATCTATTAATTCATTCCTACTGCTAATATTTGTGATAGATGTTATTCTTTTGCATTTTGTACATTGAGATTGATCAGCTGGCCCAAATATAACATTTGTTGTTAAACAATATCTACATCCAGTATAAAATATATAACAATTTGCACAATGCTTTTGACAGTCTGATGTAAATTTTAGCTTTACATAACAAATATTACACTTAGAAGAATTATGCCACCATGATAAACAAAGAATTTGCATAGATTTTTTAATCAATGTTGACTTTATATATCCGAAAGAAATTCGATAACAATTCGAACATAATTTAAAACGTTCCAAAATATATTCGGCTGTTCCTTTATATAATAAATTTCCACATAGTTTACAATATTTTTCACATTCAATCATCTCATAAAACATGGATCTATGATAGAATTCAAAACGATTAATTAAATAATTTCCATCTTTTCTACTTATTTCATGTTTATTACATTCTAATTTCATTGTACAATATACGTCCAAAACATCTAGATATTCATGATCAGTTGTATCGGTAATATAACTCGATAAACATTTTTTGCAATATTTTTGTTTACAAAAAATCGTACTAGTGTATTTATCTCCACAATAAAAACATTCCTCATCATCCTCATTAAAGGAAACAAATATAATCGGTATTGGACTAGATTTTAATTTTGGCGTTGGGTCAAAAGAATTTTCATCATTCGTATTTACAAGTTCCATATTATTACGTTATTACGTTATGATAAAAAGAAAATTCGAACTTATTTATAGTTTATCAACGATAAAGAATTTGAAATAGAACTTTCTATTTGTGATACAGAAAGATTTTTCACATGCATGGAATTTCAAGAATTTTACCATAGTATTACAGAAAGTTCGTTTTTGTATTTGGAAGTATTCTATCGAATGGGCACGAATTTCCCATGAATTCTAATTGGAATATTCTATTATATTTACATATTTAGTAGTGATCGACTAATCAAAAATTATTTAATTGTTTCATAAAATCGTATGATTTGATTGTAAAGCTCATAGTTTTTATACTATTAAAGTTTCCACATGTTGGTTACCTTATTTTCGATTAATAGATTTTTTTTCATTTACGTTTTATTATTTGATTTTGGTAGTATTTTACAAGCTTCAACTTTTTTTCAGTTTTATACTTTAACATCCTAATTTTAATCATTAATAAATTGTTAAAGAAAAACTGCAATGATTTTTTTTTTTATTAACCAATAACTCTATCACAAAAGATGGTTTTTTCTATAAACGCAGTTTGTTAATATGTCCGAAATATTGAAAAATCTTCATATAAAAGAAATATATTTGTCAAGATTGTAATTCTAAATGATTTCAACAAAATTTCGGTAAATGAACCAGTGGAAATGAACTTATTGATAAGTTAATACAGGCACAATTAAAAGCAAGACACCACAGGGAAATTATTAAAGTATACAATACCTCGCTCAAGGTGGATTTCAATATTATTTATAAGCTATTTAGTTGGATAGATACATTGAAGAATTGGATAGTAATAGCAGAACAAGAAAATATTGTCACCCCTTAATGAAAATGAAAAACTGGAATATGTGTTGCATTATAACCAAATATTTCAGAATATAAATTAATGTACTTATTTTTTTTGTTGGTTATTTTTTAGTGGAAAAATTCTTCCTACGCCCAGCATATGGAATTTGGTAATTTAAGAATTTAATTTAATAAAAAATATAATCTTCAAATGATAAAAATTAAAATTTATTTTATATAGCTAGATCACTTTTAGTTTTACATAACTGATAAATGTAATTCAGTTCATATTGATTTTATAGTAGTAATTTACTTTTGTTAATAATGGATCATAAGTGTGCTCAATTGGATTAAGAACCAACAGATAAATCTACTTTATTCTACAGCCAAATAGGATCATGCTTTTTTTACCGTGCCGATATTTTTTTTTATTAAGCTATAAATAAACTACAATTACATAATTATTATTGATATTTTTGACGTTATTTCTAAAAATAATGTGAAATATTATAATAAAGAAAAAAAATCATCATGCAAATATTTAAAGTAAATTATACCTTCTTTCTTGAACTTGTTTGTGGCATTTTATTTGAATATAAGTAAAAAGAAATAAAGAAAAAAGTAAAATGACGCGTCACGAAAAACCAGAAAATAGTTTGATAGGGCTTCGCAGTTCGGTGATATTTTAACATCACTAATATATATCTAATGAAATTTATGGAATACTTTTTTATATTGCACTTGACTCTCATAATGGTATTTATTTCGGTAGTGCATAATTTCGTGATATATAATAATACTATTTGAATCTATTTATGCTATTTTATTTGTTGACACGATAAGTTTGGGTTTTTTATTTTATATTAGTACTTTTTACATCAAAAAATATATAAAATAAGCGTTGCAAACGATTTTTTATCACGATAATGGCAATGAGAAAGGATATAAACAATCAGTTGTATTTATTTTTAGCTAATAATCATTTTTACGGCTCTATTTTATTTTTTATTCATATCATTTTTCGGATATAATTGCTTATACGATTGGATTAATGTATCAAATTTAAACAAATATGCTAATATTATATATTTGATTATATACAGTATACAGTATATATATACAACGACCTGACCAAAATGTCTTACTTATTTTAAACATTATCGAATTACCTGTTTAATTAAAATAGCAATAAAAAAAGATCATTCGTATATATACATCAAAGATTTTAACTAATTCCTAAGTTTTATTTAAAACTAAAAATCTTCATAAATAAAATAACCATTAAACATAGCATCCTTTAATACTTATTTGTCAATGTCTTTATTGTAAATATTATTTGATTTAACTCCAGATATTCATGATATATGAGGATCTAAATTTTACGATGAACATTGGACATTTCGTTAATGAATAATAAAATCACAATTATTCTTGGTTTACATCAATTTTTTTTTTATAAAAAGCGTTCATTTTCTTATGAAATTAAGCGAATGAGTTCAATTTTTTTTTTTTTTTTGCAGCTTGATTTACTTATTATTTTACATTCACTTCCCTATTGTCGTAATTTTATCGCCTTGTTTGGAATTATAATAAAAATTATAAAAATAATTTAAATAATAGTTAGAAAATACTACAAATCACCGGTGGTGATCACCACCGGTGATAAATAGCAAACTTCTAATAGTTAAGTGATAATTTAATTTTTATTTTATTTAATAAAAATGAAATTTATTTTTAAAATAAATTACTAAACAAATTTGAAAAAAAATTATTCTATAAAATTATTCTAATAAATTCGGTAAAGTTATAAAGAAAGTCATGTAGTGAGTTTTTATGTAAACGTTCACAGTTTTTGACAAGGTGAGAATACAATAATTGTTCATAGCGAAGCGAAGAACTAAATATTTAGTATAAAAAAACAGGTCACGTGATTATTTTTGTCCGCAAGTAAGCTTATACTATTTTAAAAAGGAAATATGTAATAAATTTTATGCAGGGGTATATAAATTTATAAATTTTGATTTTTCATATAAAATGAATACCCAAACTTAAATCCAAAATCATTTTGATCAATTATATTTATATTACGAAATATATTCCTAAATTGAGTATCTTCACTGTCCTCAAATGAAAAAGTAAAGTTATCAGATGAATATGTATTATCAATTCTAAATGTGTTGAATCCAATAGAACTATATCCACCAAAGACCTTATCTGATTCTTGAATCTTAATTAAAACTAAACTTGCAACTTGACCTTTACATCTATCCCTAAATGAATTATTATCAATCCCATCACGATTACCACAATAAATAAGTTTAAACCTATATAATGGATCATCTTTGGTACGAACAAACATAGCATCTTTATTATCGATCCAATTAATAATTCGATTCAAATTGAGTATGACCATACAATTCAGGTTGTTTAACTAAGTAATAAATCATAGCTTCTTCATAAATATTATTTGGAATAATAGCCTCATAAGGTCGAACTTTGTCATAAAAATCATCAGAATTAATGTTAATAAATTTAATGAGAGGAATAAAATCACTTAATGTATTCTTTAAATCTTCATAATTTTTTTCAGTCCACATATCCTTATTATTTTTGTTCTCCAATTCAGGAATCTGGTTAATACCCCATTTAATTAAAGAATCCCAAACAACCACTTCTTTAATATTCCGAATTTGAAAGTCTTCTCGTTTAAGTAAGTAAAAAAGTATACCCTTATCGAGTGATAGAAAATCGTTTGAAGTGAAAACTGGTAGGGGATTTTCACAGATAGACATTAGATAATAATCTTGCAATTTCTTATATTTGGGCAGATTAAAAATATAGTTCATGACAAGAGCAAAATTTTGTTGAACCAAATAATCCATTCCAATTAAGCATCTTTGTACGTAGTTTACTAACTCTTCAAGAAGCAAAAAATCCGATGCAATCAACAATTTAAAATCATCCGTTCCTGTATACCTCAAATAAAATTTTCCTGTATAAATGTATCTTTAAAATTATCAAATTATTATATAACGTTAAAATAAATTATCGAATTAGGAATAATATTTTGCTTACTTGAGAATAATTTCGAAAATGTCAGGAGTAATGTTTGGTAAATTTATTGTGAATTTATTATTCATTTTAATGATATCAGCTGGAATGTTATTTTTAAAATATTGAGAACAAACTCTCAAAATATTTGAATGGGCGTGAAATTCTTTTGTATTCTGAGTTTCTCCAACTTTAATAATAATGTTATAATCGTCAGCATCTATCATTAATGAAATGTCTTTTAAAAGACCTGAATGAAATTTCAAAGTCATTCTTTATTAAATATAACTGAATAAATATTAAAAATACAGTATGAACGAAAAAAAGAAAAATGTAGAATTAAAAAAAGTTACGCCGATTATAAATAAATTTTTGGAATTGATCTGCAAATGATTGACGAATATTTTTTTTTTTTTCAGAAAAAAAAATGAAATTATGTATGAAGATGTATGAAAGTTTACTTGGGAGCTTTGGCTATAAATTTTTGACTTATTTTATAAAAATGCGCCACGTACTTAA
>QKYT01000175.1:85302-124008 GCA_003550305.1 Glomus cerebriforme | reverse complement strand
ATCTCGTGATGGATTTACACCTAAAAAGTTTCATGAAGTTTGTGATAATCAATCTCATACCATAACAGTTATTAAAGTGAAAGATAGTAATGAAATTCTTGGAGGATACAACCCTATTACAAGAAAATCTACTTTTGGTAAAAATCATGGCAGTACTAAAGATAGTTTTATATTCTCTTTTAAGAATGATGATATTGAAAATTATATTTTAAATCGTATAAAGAATGATTAGAATCAAATAAAATAATAAGGCCGATAAGTGCCTAAACCTATTTCATGAATTGAATATAGCATAGAATTTTCTTACATCTTTTGTGGCGTAGTAGGCTCATTAGGCTGCAATAAATTTTTAAAAATTTTCTTTAAAAATATTTATGAATTTAAAATCACAATATTTTAATGTTTACAAGCAGTTTAAATTCCAACTTGAAATAGATTCCAATTTTAAATGTACTAGGTTAATTAGTGAATAGTGGCCAAATTTATGACGCTAAGAACGATTTAATAATATAAGTTATTTGTTATAAAAAATTTTAACCGAATATTTCTATTGACCGTTACGAGGCCTTTCAGTATATACAGCTATACAAGATCGGTTGTAGTATGTAATTAAATCAAAATAAAAAAATCTATTGACCGTTACATTTTCATATTTGCCGTAAATCTTATACATTATCGGGCAAAATCTAAGCGTGGATATGCTAAGTACATTTAGAAAAGTGAGGGCTTATTATTGATGTATTATTGATGTTCTTTATTATTAAAACTAAAATGCATAAATAAATTCAATATAATGTTATATTTGTCGATGAATTCTTGTCTATAAAATGATTTCTAAGAAATCTTGGATTTTTTATTATGTTTCTCTTAACAAATAAAAAAGGACACTTAACCTTTATGACTTGGAACTCGAACTAGTTTTAATGCGTTTTTCTATATTAAATTTAATTAGAATAAAATATAATATAAAGTCATATAAATATTAATCAAATAAATATTATTACTATTATCGTGAGTTTCAATATTTGACTCTTCAATATTTCGCTTTTTTAAAGAAGTTGGAAGTACATTTAAATGTTCGTCAGTATAAATTGCATTTGAATGCAAAATGGTCGAAGAATTTTGAATTATAGGATTTAAAGTTGGTAAGGGTAGACTAAAATAATAAATAATAATAAATAAATTAATTAAATTCAAAAAACATAGTGATTATTTTCTTGTAATTTTAATACCTTTCAATATCTATATCAAGATCTAATTCTCTTGAAGTATAATCTAAAATTTTTAACATAATTATTAAGGAATTTTATAATAATAATAATTTTTTTAAGCGTTACCTTGTTTATTATCAAATGAAATTATTGATGAATTGATGGATGAACATTTAGAAATTAAAGAGCTTAATGGCCTACTTGTATAAATGGCTTTTGAATGAGGTTTTTCACTAAATTCTGGTCCAAACTTCCTTGAATTTATTAATTCTTTTCTATTTCTTTCAGCTCGATCAAAGTGTTCTCCTATACCATCAGAAAACATCCACCACCACTCCGGAACCTCTCTAATTCCATAATAGTTCCTTGCCAGTTCCAAATTAATATAATATTTAACCCAATAGTCAAATTTATGATAAATTTCCTTTATAGAAGGTCTTTTTTTGGGATCAGGATCCCAACAACTTATCATTAAATTAGCATAACATTCTGGTGTATCTTCTGTAATTTTTGGTCGTTCTCCATCAAGAATTTTAAGAATAAGATGAATATCATGTTCAACATTAGCAAAAGGTTTACACCCTGTCGTAAGTTCCCACATAATCATACCCATACTATAAACATCAGATTCTTTAGAAAATGCAAATCCTTTAAATATTTCTGGTGCAATATAAGGTATTACACCATATATTTCATTATTTGAAGTATCATTTACAGGCTGTGATAATCCTAGATCTCCAATTTTCCATGAAATATTTTCATCGAATAATATATTTCCACTATGAAAATCTCGATGAACAAAGTTTGCATTATGAATAGTTTTAAGTCTAAAGTAACAATAATCAATAAGTTAGGTTATAAATTAACAACAACAAATATATTCAAAATATATATACCCTCTAAAAATATCCAATAAAATAAGGAATTTTTCTTTCCATGTAATTGTTGTAAAGTTCTTTTGTAAATAATTATGTAAATCTCCTCCTGATGCATATTTCATAACTAATATATAATCTTTTAATTTAGGATCTTTTGTAAAACCATATATTCTAATAATAGTATCAAGATTGTGGCAATGCAGATTTGATTTTAACTAGAAAAAAATTTTTAAGATGAAAAATTAAATGTTTTACAATAATAAATACTAATTAGAAAATATAATCACTAAAAACGTTTACCTCATTTAATAAATTTTTGCTAATATCTTGAAAATTTTTGAATCTTTTTAAAACGACAGTGTCCTTAGTGTCCTTGTAAATTTGTGGACCAACTGACCAAGTTGCTCTATATATAATACCAAATCCTCCTTCTGCTATTTTTTTTACATTTGTAAATTGAGAATATGGTACCCATTCCATTAATTTTAAATCTACTATATTCGTATTACAGTTTCGATAAATAGAGGAAAATATTTTTAATGGACTGAAATATTTGTCAATATTTTTTATATTATTAACAAACTCATCTATTTTTAAATTATTGTAACGATCAATCCTTGAATTAAAAAGAAAATCATCTAATAAATCGTTCCCACTAATACCTTTGAGATATGCTATTCTTTTACATTTTTTGCATTGAGATTGATCGGCTGGTCCAAAAATAACATTTGTTGTTAAACAATATCTACAACCAGTAAAAAATATATAACAATTATTACAGTATTTTTGACAGTCTGATGTAGATTTTAATATTGATTTACAAGCTTTGCATTGAGAAATATTATGCCACCATGGTAAATAAATAATTGGAATAAGTGTTTTAGTCAAGGTTGATTCTATCCATCCAGAAGAAATTCTATAACAACCTGAACAAAATTTGAACTCATTTAATTCTAATTTGTCTGTTCCCTGATATAATGATTTTCCACATAATTTACAATACTTTTCACTTTCAATCACATTATTGTAAATGGAGGTATAATCAGAACTATTATATATATAATNTTGAGGTATTTGTTTAAACAATGAAATTTCTTGACAATTTGTACAGCATTCTTGAATATTTTGTGGTTCTTTTGTTCTACTTATTTCATGTTCATTACATTCTAAGTTTTTTGTGCATAAATATACGTCCAAATATGCATCATTATCAGTTATACCAGTAATATAACTCGATAAACATTTTTTGCAGTATTTTTGTTTTTTCCTTTCATAAAAAATCGTATTAATGTATTTATCCCCACAATAAATACAATTGTCATCATCCTCGTTAAAAGAAACAAATTTAATCGGTATTGGACTAGATTTTAATTTTGGTGTTGGGTCAAAAGAATTTTCGTCGTTCGTATTTACAAGTTCCATTTTATTAAGTAAGAATCAAAAAAAAAGAAATTATGGAACTTGGAAGCTGTATTTATAACTGATAGATAACACATTAAAAATTTGATAAAACTTTCTACTGGTGATGCGGAAAAGTATTTCCATATGCACAATTTCGTAAATTTGCTTATTTAGGTAGACTTATGATCAATCAGTAAAAAGTATTTTTTAAGTATTGGCGTAATAATCGAAAATCAGCATAGAACTTATAGAAGGTGTTGACAGAATAAAATATTATTATTTGAACAATAATAATAACATTAAAAAAAAGATGTTTTACGTAATTTAAAATCAAATAAAATGATAATAAATAATAAGATCGATAAATGTGGGATTTCTTACATCTTTTGTGGCGTAGTAGGTTGCAATAAATTTCGTATTTAAAAATATTTATGAATTTAAAATCACAATATTTTAACATTTATAGGCAGTTTTAAACTCAACTTGAATAATTTTAATTTTAAATTACTAGATTAATTGTGTAATTTATGGTCGAATTTATGGTGACAGAAGCGTATAATTTATAAGAAGTAACCCGATTAGGATTTTATAGGAGAAATGCAAGTCTAAGACAAATTAATCGCCAATGGCAAATGACTATAACTATCCAAATATAATTTAAAACTAAATTAAAAATTCAAATTCGTTAAAATTTTTCAAGTATACATTTACCAAGTATATATTTACTCAGATTGCGCTCCTATTAATTTTGTTTCTTGGATCTCTAAACGTCAATATAATAAGTCGATAAATAATGATAGGCAATTTACAACTTTAATATATGTTTGAATACGTGGAATATCTATTAAGTTTATGGAACCGAGGTTCGGTTTATTTTGTGTAACATTTATCTTTGAAAAATTTTCGTGTTTTGTTGCGATAATTTACAAAAGAAATAATATCGAAAATTATTTATTATAATAATTATTATTTGTTATTTCTCAAATTTATTAACAAATTAATAAATTTCAAAGAAAAAAAAAAATACAAAATAACACTAATAAATAAATAATCAAAATTGAATCTTCGTCTAACTGTTCTCTATTATAGGTATACGATAGAAAATACTTTAGCAGTAATAATAAAGAAATTATTTGGACATGAAAGGAAATAAAATAAATTAGTAATTAATAATTAACGATTCTACCACGAACAATGATAATAAAGAAACTACAGTTAATGATAAGCCTATCTTTGATTTCACGAAAACAGATTTTTATTCTGAATTTATTTTTAATAACATCAACTTTTAATTATTTGAAAAAATTCACTCATTATTTAAACATTATTTAATTTACTTTTTGCAAAAATAACGAAAATTTAATCTGTAACTATCATATGAATAAAAAATTTTTACAATAATAAAATTATTACACAACAGAAATATTTTTTTTTTTTTTTTTTCTAAAATTGCGTAACATGTGACAATACCCATAAATATACTTTGATTATCCATAATATATGCAAGTAATATGCATTAAAAAAATAATATTGATGTGCGGAAATTTCATTTGATATAAATAAATAAATAAATAAAAAATTTAAACGTAATTTATTTTAATTTATCCATATTTTGATTTAATTAAAAAAATCTAAATTAGTTTATTCTCTTCCCTTATTAAAAAAAGGGAACATTCAGGATATGTCTAGATCCATGCAAAGAAAGTTTCAAAAAAGGAAACTATTCTTTACGGGCTTATACCCGAATATTTTTTCGGGCTCATTTTTACACAATAAATCTTGATTTATACCTTTTTGAATAAATCCGCATCAAATACTTTTTATAATCGACGATTCACATAAATGATATATTATATTATGAAACATCTTCGTGCACATTCTTCCCCTTTATTTTCTACAGATATTAAATAAAAAAAGGAAATTATATAGTAACCTCCTCCTTCCAATTTATAATAAGTGAAACAATTAATTTTTTTTTCTCGTAATCTCTTTTTTATAAAAAAGTCTTCATTAATTAATGCTTTTTTTTTATTATTAATTACGTTCGGGTTTTTCTCCGAAAATTCTAAAACAACAACTCAAAAAGTACAAACATCTTAAACTAATTTATCTAGTTTATAAATTTAATAAAAAAAAAAAGAAAAGAAAGAAAGAAAATCGTCATTAACAATGTATGATAATGATAATATTGCATAATCAAAAACTTCGATAAAAGGAACAGTTTCTCTTTTACTAAAAAAAGATTATCGGGGTACATTTAACCGTCTAACGTACATAAATTTTTCATAAATTAACTCTAAATTTATACGACATAATAAAAATCTGAATTTCTTATTATATTTTTTTTCGAAACAATTTTTAACGTCGGAAATGTTACCTGAAATCATTTGTTTGAAAATTTCATTTAAATAATGATTTTTCATAAATCTAAAAAAAGAATATTATTTTTTAAAAGGAATTATTATGAACAATAGGTGAATTTTAATCAGATTATTAAAGTTAGTTTTTTGTGTAAGTGAAATTATGTGTTAACTAACTGTAGTGTAAATGTGTAACCATAAACATGTACGCCCAGGTCCACATGTAAATATATAACCAAATTCTAAATCGAGGGACAATGTAAAACTCCAGCCAAAAAGTTTTTTTTTTTTTAATTTGGTAAATTAAACTTTAACCGTTAAAAAAAAAAAAAAAAAATTTTTTTTTTTTTTTTTAAACTTTAAAGTTTATTAAATATTTTCATATACAAACAAAAACTTTTTTTCCTAAAATAAAATATAAAAAGAATTATTATGACTTCAGACTTTTTTTCTTGTTTAAGTAAAAATTTATTGAATTTACTTGAAGAAGCTGACGATTATAATGTTAGTATTCAAGTAGGAGAAAAACAAAATATAAAAGAATTTCGTGCTCATTCTAATATATTAAGAGCTCGTTCTCCTTATTTTAAAATTGCTCTATCAAGTGATTGGGTCAAGAAAGAAAATGGAATTATCGTTTTTACAAAACCAAATATTTCTCCTACCGTCTTTGAAATTATTTTGAGGTAATTCATTCATTTCGTCGTTAGAATTTAAAGTTCTTTTTATTTATATATATATATTTTCGTTTTTTTTTTTTAAAAAAAAAAAAAGATATATTTATGCAGGAATGTTGGATTTAGACAAATTCACAGGAGAAGATATATTAGATTTATTGGTAGCTGCGGATGAATTATTATTAGAAGAATTAATTATTCACGTTCAATCTCATTTAATACAAAAACAATCAAGTTGGATACAAAGTAATATGATAGAAGTATTACATACCGTATTTAGACTTGTAACTTGTAAAAAATTACAAGATCATTGTTTAGAAAAAATTTGTGAAGATCCTACGACTTTTTTTAATTTAAAAAATTTTCCTACTTTAGATAATGATATTTTTTATCTTTTATTATCTAGGGATGATTTACAAATTGATGAAGTTTTAGTTTGGGATTATTTAATTAAATGGGGTACTTATCAATCAAAATTATTGGAATCTGATTATGATGATTATCAAAGTCAAAGTGAACAAAGTGAACCTGAAAATCAACAACTTCATGATCATGATCAACGAAAACAACGAAAACAACAAAAACAACAAAAGCTACAAAAGCTACAAAAACGTCATCATAATCATCATAATCATCATCATCATCATCACCATCACCAAAAAAGTAATTCTATTAATTCAACAACTTCAGTAATATCATCATCAGATACAACAACATCTTTATCATCATCATCATCATCATCGACATCAACATCAACATCATCATCTACTACAAAATGGAATGAAAAAAATTTTAATTTATTAAATCGTGTTCTTCATGAATTTATTCCATTAATTAGATTTTTTGAAATTTCTTGGAGAGATTTTTTCGATCAAGTACGTCCTTATAAACCTATAATTCCACAAGAAATTTATGAGGATGTTATGGCTTTTCATATGAATGATGTGAAACCAAAAACTTGTACTTTATTTCCTAGATTAGGTCATATTCCTATAGAATCAAATATAATTAAACCTATACATGCTGCCATTATTTCAAATTGGATTGATCGTAAAGATACAAAATCTTTTGTTTCAACAAAAGATTCTCATTATGATTTTAAATTACTTTATAGAGGTAGTCGTGATGGTTTCTATAATAGAGAATTTCGTTATAAATGTAATAATCGTGGTCCTTCTGTTGCTATTATAAAATTAAAATCTTGTGGTAAAATAATTGGTGGTTATAATCCTTTTGGTTGGCAATATAATATTAATACTTGGAAAAAAACTACTGATTCTTTTATTTTTACTTTAGAAAATGGTGAAAATTTTCATGAAATTAAATTAAGTAGAGTAAATGTACCTGTAGCTGCTATTTATGAACATCAAAGTTCTGGTTTAAATTTTGGTGGTGGTGATTTAAATATTGATAATCATATCGTTTCTTGTCAAAAAAAAATGCAATCTTATGAACATAGAATTTTAGATATTAATACTTATATTGTTGAAGAATTTGAAGTATTTTCTATTACTATGGATTTTATATAATATATATATATATATATAGTTTTTTCTTTTTTTGGATTGTATAAAAAAAAAATGAGAAATAGATTAGATAGATAGATGTATTTTTTTGTTTGGACTTTTTTTTTTTTTATTTATTTGTTGTGGATTATTTGGAATTACGATTTTAGATATTTTATTATTTATTATATATTTTAAAATAGGGTTATATAGGTTGATTGGTTGTATAAAAAAAAAAGCAAAACTTTGTATAGAATGTTAGTTATATAAAGAAAATTTGTACAGTTTAAAAAACAAAATAAAATTTTTTTTTTTACATTTACCCACGAATTTCTATTTTTGTGTGGTCTTCTAGGGAAAGATGTTCGGTGGTGAGAAAATTTTATAGTAGCGGACTAATCTTTTGAGACAAGGTAAATGCTATAATGGCACTAGGAGTAGAGAATAAAGCGATATATTCAGCGAATATAACGTATTCTAAAGGCATCACGAACAAAAAAATTTACATTGTTCAACTTTGAGTTTCGTTTTTAAATATGACTATTTATTTTGGTAATATTGTTGTAGCCCAAACGTAACCATGTTCCAAATCCGACTTTGGATATCCTAAAATCAAACTTGGGACAATCCTATGTCCGAAATTTAACCATATCCCAAATCAAGCTAGTAAATTTTAAATGTTTGACGTCTAAGTTTGGGTTAGTTTGAGACATGGTCAAGTTTCGTATATAAGGTTTTCCCAAGTTTGATTTGGCGGGACATGATAGAGTTTGGGCTACAACAATATTAATAGAATAATGAATCCGTTCTCGTAAATAAATGAATCGATTGAAAAACAGATAATTAATTTTACCTTGAAGAAGCCGATTTGTCGGAATTTTTCTCTGAACTCTGTAGCTTTTTATCATATATATCTGTCTCGTGTAAATATAAAATCGTTATAATTCAAGCCGAAATGTTAATTTATTAAGCCAAGAATTCATCCGCAATATCCGGAATCGGTGCATTTTCGGGATGTTGCGCACAAATTCCGGAAATCCTTTAATTCCCTGTCGTGTAGCCTTATATTACTAGACGATTCGCTTAGAATTATTATTAGATGTATTATTAACAGTTATACAAGAAAATTACTAAGCATTCGACCAGAAACATCCATTTTATGGAATAAATTATAAATACTGTATGTTCAAAATTTCTTAATACTGTACTGTACATAACTGGCAATAAATGGAACCTTTAAATAATGATGAAAATTCTTTTGACCCAACGCCAAAATTAAAATCTAGTCCAGTACCGATTAAATTTGTTTCTTTTAATTATAAAGATGATAAATGTATTTATTGCGGAGATAAATACATCGAGGCGCTTTGTTGTAAATGGCAAAAATATTGTAAAGAATGTTTATCGTGTTTATATTGCTGATATAACTGATATAGGTGATAATGATACATATTTGGACTTATATTTATACACAAGAGACTTAGATTGTAGGGAACATGAAATAAGTTGGACAAATGAACAACAAAACATTCAAAAATGCTATAGAAATTATCTAGAAATTTTATGTTTTAAACAAATATTTCAAAATTATTTAACTGATCAACTTGATTGTACCTCTATTTTCAATGAGGTAATTAAAAATGAAAAATATTGTAGACTATGTGAAAAATCATTATATCAAGGAATAGACACATATATTATAAATCTCTTCAAATTATGTTCAGATTGTTATTTGATTTCTTCTGGATGTATTGAGTCAACTTTGACTAAAAGACCTATACAAATTCTTTATTTACCATGGTGGCATAATATTTCTCAATGTAAAGCTTGTAAATCAATATTAATATCTACATCAGACTGTCAAAAGTACTGTAATATTTGTTATATATTTTTTACTGGTTGTAGATATTGTTTAACAACAAATATTATTTTTGGACCAGCCGATCAATCTCAATGTAAAAAATGCAAAAGAATAACTTTTATCGCAAATATTAGCAGTGGGAACGATTTATTAGATGATATTCTTTTTAATTCAAGAATTGATCTTTACAATAATTTAAAAATAGCCGAGTTTGTTGATAATATAAAAAATAGTGACAAATATTTCAGTCCATTAAAAATATATTCTTCTATTTATCAAAACTGTGAAAATACAGCTGTAATAGAAATAATTATGAAATGGATACCATATTCTCAATTTAAAAATTTAGAAAAAATAGCAGAGGGAGGATTTGGTGTTATATATAAAACAGATTGGTTAAAAGATTCACGATCTCCGAATGACAAAAAAACTGTCATTTTAAAAAGATTTAAAAATTCTCAAGATATTAACAAAGATTTTATAAATGAGGTTAAATATTTTTTTATTATTTTATTTTCTATTTAATATTTAATGTTTATAAATTGTTTTAATTGTTTATCCGATTTATTTTTTAGTTGAAATCAAATCAACATTGTTGCAATTTTAATACTTCTAATACTGTTATCAGAACATATGGCTTTACAAAAGATTCTAAATTAAAGGATTTTATATTAATTATGGAATATGCATCAGAAGGAGACTTGCATAATTATTTACAAAAGAATATTACAGAAATTACATGGAAGAAAAAATTAAATATTTTATTGGATATTTCAAAAGGGTATTTATTTTTTAAAATATATTTGTTGTACTGTATATACAGTATATATTAAATAGTATTAATTTATAAATTATTGTTATTTTAGACTTGAATATATTCATAACGCAAATTTTGTTCATCGAGATTTTCATAGTGGAAATATATTGTTTGATATTCGCTATTATGGTAAGAGTCAAATCTCTCAATGGAAAATTGGAGATCTAGGATTATCACAGCCTGCGAATAACATTTCATCAAATAATGAAATATATGGAGTAATACCTTATATTGTACCAGAAATATTTAAAGGATCTGCTTTTTCTAAAGAATCTGATATTTATTGTATGGGTATGATTATTTGGGAACTTACAACAGGTTGTAAACCTTTTGCTAATGTTGAACATGATATTCATCTTATTCTTAAAATTCTTGATGGAGAACGACCAAAAATTACAGAAGATACACCCGAATGTTTTGCTAATTTAATAAAAAGTTGTTGGGATCCTGATCCTAAAAAAAGACCTTCTATAGGTCAAATTTGTAATAATTTTGATAGTTGGAATACTTTTAATAGATGGTATAAAAAAAACGATCAAGTTGAATTAAAAGAAATTGAATTAATAGAGTTAATAAATTCTCAATTTAATCAAGCTGAATTAAAAAGAATTAAGTTAATATATTCGAAGAAGCTCGGTCCCAAATTTACTGATAAAGTTCATTCAAAGGCCATTTATACAAGTAGACCATTAAGTTTTTTTATTTCTAAAGTTTCATCTACCAAATCATCTAATTCGTCTTTAAAAGGTATGTGCCAAAAAAAATTAAATATCCAATCGAAGAATAATCTCTGATAATTTTTTTTTTAGATAATACTATAGAACTAGAGCTTGATATAGATATTTAAAGGTAAATTTATAAAAATAAATTATTATATATTTATTTTAATGTCAGAAATAACATAAATTGAATTACTAATTACTTTATTATTTATAAGTTTAATTTTATCGAATACAAATATGAATTCTTCATCTGTCCAGCAACCAAACGCAACTTGCACTAGTAAATCATTAAATGCTCTTAAATCTTAGGAATGAGAAGCATTGAAGAATTATATATCGAAATTTATGCTAATAGTGATAAATATTTATTTATATTTGACTAAATATTAAACGCATTTAATATATTTAATACATTTATTTTTTTATTTTAATAGGAAAAATTTAAAATTTACGATAATTCGAGTTAAAAAAAAAATGGATTGTGCTAATTTTATTTTTCTTGCATACTATTAACTTAGTTATTAATATCATGATTAATTTTATTTTTATTATTTTTATAAATAAACTTTTATTATTTTAGATTTAAAAAGAATTTATAATTGTTGAAATAAGAAATATCTTGAAATACATAAAAATTTATTTATCAATAAAAACATATGCATTATATTAAAATAAAAATGATTCTACTCGGCCAAATTTTAAATATATCGACCATGAAATATCATAAGATTATGATCATTAACTAAGAATTTAATTTAAATAATGAGATTGAAGTCTTTAATATTATTAAGAAAAATTTTTTTTTATCTTATAAAAATTTGATTTATTTATTTTGTGAAATGATGACAAACCTGAAAAGGTACTGTTTATTTTATAAATTTTGCGATTACAATTTTACAGTATGGAAAATAGAGTTATAAAAACGTGCTATGTCATTATAACAACAGCATTAAAAAAAAGGTTTCTTCATTGGTTCCAATAGATTTTGAAAATAGAATATAAGAGTTATGCAATATTTGACGTTATAATTAGTATAATACATGTGCTGTACAGCACTGTATATAGACCTCATATCACCGGCCTGCATTATTGAGCCAAGTTTATAATGTCGAGCTGGCATTGCGCAAGGGCACAAACATACATTTTTCTGCGGTTTACAAATTGAAAATAAAAATTGAACATGTTAAGAAGTAAGATGACGTGAAAATTGTCAAAATAGTTTAAAGGAAATTTTTTGGTAAAAAATTTGATTAAAATAACGTGTTATTTATTGCCAATTAATAAGATTATTCTCATTTTCAATTAAAATTACTCTCTATTACAATTACTCGATTTTTTCTCCTTCAATTACTCGATCTTTTTCATAATAATATATAATTGTTTGATTATTGTTCAAAAGCTCGAAAATAATTATTATTATAAAATAAAAATTTTTTTAGGCTTTAAAATATAGTATGTGATATGTACGGTATTTTTATTAATATATAAATTAGAATACGGGTTTCTAATTTTCCTGGGTTCATCTGAAATAGTGAGTCTGTAAATAATTTGATAATAAAGAAAGATTATAGTACGTTCCATGTTAATATTGATATTATAATTTTAAGTTGTGATTCGTTATTTTAATATGTTTAACAAACTAACCATAAAAAACCTAACCAGGTTAACAAAAGTCAATTAACAAATTTGTTATAAAAAAAGTTGGTTGCTTACGTTAGCCGCATTAGGTTATTCCTAGTTTGAATTTGAGGAATTTATATTACCCTATAAAAATGTATTGTTCATAATTTGTATATAGATTGATTATACAGTATAATTTCTAATGTGTCCATTGTTTATTTTTTATTTTAGCAAAATTTACATGCTTGTTTTTTCTTAACGGGAAAACGGGAACATTAAATTTAAATATTTTTTTCTCTAAAATACATGAACACAACTTTATTATATTAATAAGATTCAATATTTAATAGTTATTCGGCACGAAGTGCCGAATAACTGTTATATTGGGTAAATCAAATTTGATTGGTTGGTTCGGGGCTCCGTAGGAGCCGGAACCGGTAGATCAATTTGATTCCCAATATTACAAGCTACCCTATGGGTAGCGTTAGTTATTCGGGTCACGAAATAGCCAGAATTAAAGATCGGCAACATGCATAATAATGCATATGGCTGTGCGCCACACTTAATGCAGGCCAACGTGACATTTTTAGGCGCAAACACCGATCATCAGGCACAGCCAAATCATTCGTTACACAATTCAGAAATTTAGATTAACCTGTATAAATATCTAATAACGGTTACACAGGAATTTTTTTAGTTATATAGATAGATTATTAGATTAATCTTATGATGTAACCCCAAATATTGTAATAAGTTTTATTTTGTGTACGTAATTTCGAGGTCTTTATTGTTCATCCGCTTAAAAATATGAAACCAAAAAAGGGTTAATTGTACACAAATTAATTACAATAATCGAAAATAGTGTTACTACGTTTACAAACAATTATGGTAATTTTTTTGTTGTTGATTTTTCTTCTATTAGTTGATATCTATCCTTCGATTCCAAATAGAATGGAAAATCTGTAAAAAAGAAAATTCTATTTTACATGTCATGGATATAAATAAATACGTTGAACTTCCCAAATTTATAATTTTTTTATCATTCTTGCTTATAACATAATAAAATGAAACTTATAAATACAAATGATGAAAATTTTTTTGACCCAACGCCAAAATTAAAATCTAGCCCCATACCAATTACGTTTATTCCTTTTAGAGATAATGATAATAAATGTTATTATTGCGGAGGTAAATACACTAAAACAGTTTTTAGATACCAAAAATATTGCAAAAAATGTTTATCGTGTTATATTGCTGATATAACTGATAATGATAAATATTTGGACGTATATTTATTCACAAAAAACTTAGAATGTAATGAACATGAAATAAGTAGGACAAAAGAACCACAAAACATTCAAGAATGCTGTACAAATTGTCTAGAAATTTTATTGTTTAAACAAATACCTGGATATAAAATATATGATCATTCTTTTATTGATCTTATAATCTTTTCTCTTAACTCCTCTTCTCGTAACTCCTCTGAATCTTTTATTGATCTTATAATCTTTTCTCTTAACTCCTCTTCTCGTAACTCCTCTGAATCTTATTGTACCTCTTACAATTATTTCCCCATTTACAATAATGTGATTGAAAGTGAAAAGTATTGTAAATTATGTGGAAAATCATTATATCAAGGAACAGACAAACTGAAATTAGAAGAGTTCAAATTATGTTCAGATTGTTATAGGATTTCTTTTGGATGGATAGAATCAACCTTGACTAAAACACTTATTCCAATTATTTATTTACCATGGTGGGATAATTCTGCTGAATGTAGAGTTTGTAATTCAGGATTAATATTTACATCAGATTGTCAAAAGTATTGTTCAAATTGTCATGTATTTTATACTGGATGTAGATATTGTCTAACAACAAATGTTATTTTTGGACCTTTAGAACAATCTCAATGTAAAAAATGTAAAAGAATAAAATTCATCGATATCACAAATATTAGCACTGGGAATAGTTGTTTAGATGATTTTCTTTTTAATTTAAGGTTTATCATCGAAAATTTAAAAATAGATGAGTTTGCTGACAAAATAAAAAATTTTGGCAATTATTTCAATCCTAATGAAATAAATGAAATAATTTCTTCCATTTATCCAAACTATGAAAAACCAGAAAATATAATGGAATGGATACCATATTCTCAATTCACAAATGTAAAAAAAATAGCGGAGGGAGGTTTTGGTATTATATATCAAGCAACTTGGTTAGGTGGTCAGGNTNAAACTGTCATTTTAAAAAGATTTAAAAATTCTCGAGATATTAGCAAAGATTTTTTAANTGAGGTAANTATTTTAATATTTATATTTTCTATTTATTATTTAATAATGTAACTTACAGTTATTCTTGAAATTATTATAGTTAAAATCTATTCAAAGTTGTTATAAAATTNATCATCATATTATTAAANCTTANGGTGTTACAAAAGATCCTGATTTGGAGGATTATATTTTAGTTATGGAATACGCATCAAAAGGAGATTTACATAATTATTTACAAGATGATTTTACTAACATTACATGGAATAAACAAAAATTAAATATGTTATGGCAAATTTCAGAGGGGTATTTATATTTTGAATGTATATATATTATTTATAATTGTTAATTTATAATCCTAATTTACAAAATTTTTTGTTATAGACTTGAAACTATTCACGGTGTAAATTTTATCCATCGAGATTTTCATAGTGGAAACATATTATTTGATCATAAAAATGGGGGAATTACTTATGAAGGATATGAAAAACATCAATGGAAAATTGGAGATCTAGGATTATCACAACCTGCTAATAATACTTCGTTAAATAATGAAATATATGGAGTAATACCTTATATTGCACCAGAAATATTTNAAGGNTCTGNATTTNCTAAANAATCTGATGTTTATTGTATGGGTATGATTATGTGGGAACTTACAACAGGTTGTAAACCTTTTGCTAATGTTAAACATGATATTCATCTTGTTTATAAAATTCTTGATGGAGANCGACCTNAAATTACAGAAGATACACCANAATGTTATNCTGATTTAATGAAAAGTTGTTGGGATCCTAATCCCAAAAAAAGACCTTCCATAAAAAAAATTCGTAATACTTTTGGAAGTTGGTTTTATAAAAATAAAAATGAAGAACAATTTAATCAAGCTGAAATAAAAAGAAAAGAGTTAATAAATTCAAAGAAGCTTGGACCTGAATTTTCTGATAAAGCTCATTCAGATGCCGTTTATACAAGTAGACCATTAAGTTTTTTCATTTCTAAGGTTTCGTCTACCAAGTCATCTAATTCATCTTTAAAAGGTATGTACCAAAAAATTTAAATATTTAATCGATGAATAAGTCTTTGATAGGTTCTTTTTTTTTAGATAATACTATAGAACTAGAACTTGATATAGATATTGAAAGGTAAATTTTTAGAAAGTGAAAAAATTATATATTTATTTTAAATTGAGTTACTAACTATTTTATTATTTAAGTTTATCTTCTTCGAATTCAAACCAAAATTCTTCAACTATTCAGCAACAAAATGTAACATACATTAATAGGCCATTAAATTCTCTAACAACTTCCTTAGGAAAGAGAAATATCGAAGAATTAAATGTCGAAACTCATGATAATGGTGGTAAATATTTATTTATACTTGACTAGATATTATTTATATACTTATTATTTAATATTTTTTTTTTTTATTTCAATAGGAAAACATATTAAAAATTATTAAAACTTATTAAAAAATAGATTGTGCAAAATTTTTTTTTACTTCACAATTATGTATATTTTTACGTTTTATTTTTTTTATTTTATTTTTTATAAATAAACAATTATTATTTTAGATTGTAATTGAAATAAGGAATATCTTGAAAATACATAAAAATTTATTTTTCATATATGTAACTTTAAATAAAAATGATTCTACTAGACCAAATGCGTAAATATATCGGCCATTGAAATATCATAAGATTATGACGTGACTAATATAAGATTGAAATGAAAATTTTGGTCTTTAATACTGTAAAGAAAAAATTTTTTTATTGTTCGAAAATATATTAAAAATTCGATTTATTTATTTTGTGAAATGATGACAAACTCGAAAATGGATATAATGAAAAAAAGTAATATCATGCCCTGAAAGAAGTATGTTATTTAATAAATATTTGGTTATCGGGTTATGTCAACATGAATTACAACAATAGCATTAATTTGAATAAATTTTGGACAACTTTAAAAAGGAGAGTTGTAGTGATGACGAATATGGTGATGCAATATTTGACTAAATTAGTAAATTTGTATAGACAATATCATTATACGTTTATTAATAATTAATTCTATACACTTTGATCGTATTGTAACCTGAAATATTATTTGTTGATTTGAGATATAAATTGAGGTCCCCATAAAAAGGTAGGGTGTATAAAAATCATGTATATCTTTCCTTTTTTGGATAAATTCTGATAATGTCAGCCAGAAATTCATTACTTATTTTAGTAATTGACTGACATTACCGTAATTCCGGCCCTGAAAAAATGCGTACAGCTAATAGCCTATTAGTTTTTTTGTTTCGAGTTACAACTAATAAAATCAAATGTATTTTTCAGCAATAAAGCAATTATTCTCGAAATTTCCACATGTACTCGACAAAATTTACATGTGGGTAGTATCAAATTTTTATAGTGAATTTAAGGACTAGACTTTGTGGTGCGGTAATATTCACAATTTTTTCAAAGATCACTTCATATAATAGTAATATGAGAGTCTGATTTTTGATATTCCAAACTTGCTTTTACAACTCCTTCGGTTTCATTAGATATTTTAAATATAAGGGGATTTTGTTCATATATCGGAGACATTTTTGTGGCTTTGTAAAACACCTGATTTAGCCACAATAATAATAGAAAACAATCGAAGAAATAAAGAAAGTAATTGAAAATACAATAACTATTTATACATCATATCACATATCTAATGTTGTATAGGTTGGAACAGATTTTTTTTTTAATAAAATTAAAAAAAAAAAAGAAAATTTCTGATCAATTTAGTATTACGCAAAAAGATAGTTACATCATATATTTAAAATGAACCAAATCCGCGCATTAAAACATGTAAAAATGAATAGTTTAATGATGATATTTATTATCAATAAAGAAAAAATAAAATATATATACAATAAAATACTAATTCATTAAATACAAATTTTTGTCTATGAAATGAAATTCCCAGGGTACAAAAATAACTAAGTTCGGATTCTTACTTTATTTATCTTAGTAAATAAAAGGAGGACATCAACCTCTGTGAATGACTATTTTGGAAGAATCCTTGCATATCTGAATTCTGAAACTAGTTTAACGTGTTTTACTAATTAAAATAAAGAAAAAATATAAGTATAAGGAAGTATATAAATTATATTTAGTCATATAATCAAATAAATAACTACCATTATTGTTATGAGTTTCAATATTTGATTCTTCAATATTTCGCTTTTTTAAGGAAGTTGCAACTGGTGGAAGTACATTTGAAGACCTAGTATAAATTGCATTTGGATGCCGAAATGTTGATGAATTTTGAATTGTAGAATTTAAATTTTGTGATGAATTGGAAAAACTTATATCAAACTCTAGTTCTATAGAAGTATAATCTAAAAAAAAAAAATCAATTTTCAGTATTTTGTTTAATCTTAAATATTTCATTTTTCTGGTACATAGTACATACCTTTTGAAGATGAATTGATGGATGAACATTTAGAAATAAAAGAACTTAATGGCCTACTTGTATAAATGGCTTTTGAATGAGTTTTTTTAGCAAATTTAGGACCAAGTTTCTTTGAAATTAATAATTCTTCTCTTTTTCTTTCAGCTTGTTCAAATTGTTCTATATTTTCATTTTTAAAATACCAACTATTAAATTTATTACAAATTTCATTTATAGAAGGTCTTTTTATAGGACGAGGATCCCAACAACTTTTCATTAAATTAGCAAAACATTCTGGTGTATCTTCTGTAACTTCGGGTCGTTTTCCATCAAGAATTTTATAAATAAGTTTATGATCATGATCAACATTTGCAAAAGGTTTACAACCTGTTGTAAGTTCCCACATAATCATACCCATACAATAAATATCAGATTTTTTAGAAAATGCAGACCCTTTAAATATTTCTGGCGCAATATAAGGTATTACTCCATATATTTCATTATTTGATGATACATTATTTTCAGGTTGTGATAATCCTAGATCTCCAATTTTCAATTTAATATTTTCATTAAATAATATATTGCTACTAATTAATATATTTCCACTGTGAAAATCTCGATGAACAAATTTTGCATTATGAATAGTTTCAAGTCTAAAGTAATAACAATAAGTTAGTGTTTATAGATTAACAATAATTAAATACAACAAATATATTTAAATTATAAATACCCTTTTGAAATGTTCAATAAAATATTTAATTTATTTTTCCATGTAATTTTTGTAAAATTCTCTTGTAAATAATTATGTAAATCTCCTCCTGATGCATATTCCATAACTAATATATAATCTTCTAATATTGGATCTTTTGTAAAACCATATATTCTAATAACAGTATGAAAATTGCGACAATGTTGATTTGATTTTAACTAAAAAAATTTTGAGATGAAAAATTAAATCATCTAATAAATATCAAATAGAAAATATAAGAACTAAAAATATTTACCTCATTTAACAAATTTTTGCTAATATCTTGAAAATTTTTAAATCTTTTTAAAATCACAATCCTTGAACATTTAAATTTTTGAAATCTTTTTGAAATGACACATCCATCATAACAATAATATTGTGAATTATAAAACCAGGTTGCTTTATATATAATACCAAATCCTCCCTCTGCTATTTTTTTTATATTTTTAAATTGAGAATATGGTATCCATTCCATTAATTTTAATCCTCTTATATCCATACGTCTTTGATAAATATAGGAATATATTTCATGTGAACTGAAAAATTTGCTAATATTTTTTATGTCGGCAAACTCAGCTATTTTTAAATTTTTGTAAATGTCACGTCTTGAATTAAAAAGAAAATCATCTAATAACTCATTCCCACTAATACTTTTGAGATATGCTATCCTTTTACATTTTTTACATTGAGATTGATCGGCTGGTCCAAAAATAATATTTGTCGTCAAACAATATCTACATCCGGTAAAAAATATGTAACAATTTTTACAGTACTTTTGACAGTCTGATGTAAACGTTAATTCTAAGTCACAAGCAACACAATAAGAAATATTATGCCACCAGGGTAAATAAAGAATTTGTATAGGGTCTTTAGTCAAGGTTGATTCTTTATATTCGGAAGAAATTCGATAACAATTTGAACATAATTTGAATTCATGCATAATATTTATATCTGTTACTTGACCCGATTTTTCACAACAATGCCTTAGACTATTATTTATGTAAGAATAATCAGAAAAAATTTTCCGACATATCATACCCATCTCACTCCGCTTAAATTTCTTTTTATTAGCTCTTTCCGCTTCGATTTTCCACGAATCGAGTATTTGTTTAAAATACAAAATTACCCGTTTTGCCCTACTTATTACATTTATCACATCCAAATATTTATCATTATCAGTTATATTAGTAGTATAACACAATAAACATTTTTCACAATATTTTTGTCCAATAATAGTATTAGTGTATTTATCCCCACAATAATTACACTTTTTATCATCCCCATTAAAAGATACAAACGTAATCGGTATGGGACTAGATTTTAATTTTGGCGTTGGGTCAAAAGTATTTTTATAATTTATGCTAATTACAAATTCCATTTATTATAAGCAAGAATCGATAAAAAAAAGAGAGAAACTCCGACATATTGTATTTATAAGAATTGATTTTCAATTTTGAATAATCAATTTTATGTAAAGAATTTTCTGTTAGTTGATACGAATTTTCCATATGCATAAAATTTTAAGAAATTCTTCGATTTGGAAGGATAGATGCGATGCATTAGCCTTTTATGGCAAAGCCACCTGAATTCCTAATTTTTTTTATATCATATATGGAATGCAGGCTGAAGGTTAAGTTGTTTGACGTTCTACAAAATTCGAATATCTTGTCGACTATTGTATACTGTATATGTTACACGGGAAATTTGCTGATAGACAAAATCGTTTAACATTAAGCAGTCTGAACGGGAAAACCAAAAGGCTATAAATTGGTGATTAATTATTTGAACAAATTTTACAATCAAAATGCCATTTGACTATAAATATTATGCTAATTAAATTTTCTCTCAAAATCCTTTTATATTTAACATTATTTAGTCAGTTTGTAAATAAATTATTCTATTAGACAACTCTTATAAATGAATCAAGTATTGTAATACTGTGCATGCTTCAATAAAATCTACTGGAAATCCACGAATTTCTTTGAAAATGTATCTTCACATCTACGACGATCTGACGAACATATAACAAAATGCAAGTAGTTTAAATATCCTCATTAATAATTGAAAAATTATCTAAACTCTTCAACACCACACAATTCAATTCTTTGCTTTTGATAGTCAGAGTGCCTTATCTACCATGATTTATTATATGGTTCTATAAAATATTATCATCCAACAAAATAGTCTTATAAACAGTATTGAATCACTATTGAATCCAGTGAATCCACCTTGTGCAAAATATTATAAATTTCTTAAATGATAATAAGGAATCTATTCACAAATACAAAAACTTCATATTTAATTACGAGTTTCTTATTTCTTTGCTTTCAGTCATTATCAACCCATTTTTGTTATCTTCACAAATTAATAATTTGATTTTTAGATAAGGAGTTTAGAAAAAACTTTTATTTGAATGACGTTTATTAAAATTTATTGTAATTAGATTTTATTATTTAAAGCGTACTATGACTCATTTAATAATGTATTCCATATTGTTCTTTTTTGTATACTTTACCAAATTTATTATCACTTAATCATGAGTCATTAACAAACTAATTATTAAACAAATTTAATTATGAATTCTTATGACACATCTTTTGTAAATTTTACAAAAACCTCTAAGATTTTTTTTCTTATTTAGGCTTTTAAAACATTGAACTCTGAAATTTTCCTTTTTAAAAACTAAAAATTCTTTTAAACTCTCCTTAAACTTTTCCCCTTTACCTTCCTTATACTGTATGTAACTTTCTCATTTCAGGCAAGGAAAGACTGGTCAGATAGTCGAGTCTCTCCTAACTGGCTGGTTTGGTTTCTTTTTGATTCCTTTAATCTCCCCTTTATCTTCCTTATACTGTATATGAAGTCTTCTTCATATCAGGAAAGGAAAGACCGGTCAGATAGTCGAGTATCTCCTAACTGGCCAGTTTGGTTTAGACTAGAATTCCCTCTTCATATTTAACTGACAGTCTGATTAGCGAAAAGCCTAAAATATACACATTGAGATAATTAAATAGTGAAAAAAGACCTGATAAAGAAGAATAAGAATTAAACAGGACAAATTAAAGAGATGATATAAACTATTTGGAAAGAAAATTCAATTATGAACGAAATAAACAACAAAAAGTTAAATGAACTAGTGAAATATGGCAAATTGGATTATTGATTGAATAGGAAATAACAACTTTGAAAAAAGACTAATAAATGGGAAAAGACAACAATTTGTATAATATGCATGATTAAACTCTTAATTTCACTTTCACTTCATGAAAACTTTTGATTTCACTTATTAAAAATTCAAAATTTATGAAGAGTTATTAGATTCTTATTTGGATCCTAGTAGTGAATCAAGTGATAATGGTCCTAAATATAAAATTATTGATGAGATTATTGATTCAAAAAATTTTAATATAAATATCATTTCAACGTAAGATGGAAATTTTCCTGTGCAAGAGAATTTATATTTACCTTATAATTAAGAAGCAGAGATGATTCATTCATAAAAAGTTTCATACATTATGTGATAATATACTTATAATGTTACATTAATTAAAAATACAAGGAACAGAATAAATAATTGAACGACATAATAACTTTAATATGGAAGGATGGCGAAATCGGCATAATCAAATAGTTTATACCCTCTTTAAAGAATAAGGATAACTCCAAAGATCCATTTGAAGGATATTTTTATTAATTTATCACGATGAACATTTTATTCTAATATTTATAATGATTTAAAGGAAATAATTTGTAATTTATCTGATGTAAAACAACAAAGTTATGAAAAAAAAGATTAGAGAAACAAAAGATGAATTTTCAATAGAAGATTATGAAGTATTTTAAATCATAAAGAAATAGTTATAGATCAATATATATTATTTATAATGTATTTATTTTTAAATTTTTTTTTTATTTCAATAGAATTTATTTGTTTAAAATCATGATTAATAAATTAAAATCATTGTGTTGTAATTGTTTTATACTTTATTGTTTGATCAATGTTAATAATCCGTGCACAATAAATATAACCGTTTTTTTTTCAAAAGATAAACTTGAGATTTTTTCTTTTTTTTTTGTGAAATACTACGTCATTTACGAAACTACATGTATTACTGTATTTCAGCCATCATCCAATAATTAATCTAATAATTCTGTTAATAACCATTGGATCAAAATTTTTTAATACAGTATCCTCAAATTTAACTTCAAATGCGCCATTCATCAATTTTATCATCCTACAAATCCTTTCTTTCTAATCCGATGACAATTTTTCATATTTAATACAAAAATAATATTAAGTCTAAAATATTTTACACTAATTTAGATATTCAAAGGCAAACTAGGATATCTGATCAAACTTACTAATTTATAATAAATTGTGTAAAGAAATGTATGACAGATCCATGGATAATGAACCAATGGATTGGCTACACGTTTATTTTCATAAAGTGGCTTATTTATTATTTATCATAAAATTTTTCAAAAAAAATTAAATTGTGCTCAATTTTTGACAAAAATGTCAATTTACATCACATCTAATTTTAGCAATAATATTAGCAGAGGGCACAAAAACTCAATATTACTGAGTGATAAATATGCACGGCTGGTACTTTCCTTCTAATTTTTTTTTTCTAACTTTCCGAAATATTTTTAGTGACAACATTGAGTAGTTCCAAAGAATGGAGGATTTAAATTATTACCGAAACTTATGGTGGGACATATAAAGGAAAATTTCATCCAAAAGCAAAGTGGGAGGAAGCCACGTAAGTCCATTTTCTTGATTTTGTCCAAATATGCTGGATATGTAAACTAATTTTATGATTTTTGCTATTTATATCAAGGGTTCCATATAAACTTGCTGATGGTATTACCATACTGTAGATGAATATGAATGTCGTGTAGAAGAGTTTAATATTAGCCAATGTTGGGAGTGGAAAAATAATAATGTTTTGATCTACGAGTTACCATCAGAACCACATGAAATTTGTATTGGTGCATTTTTAAGAGCTAATGAAAGCTTCCCAAGGACAGATGCTGAAATATACGGTCTTGGTTCAACCTGTAAGCATTAATTTATTAACTTTTTGGTATCTGGCATCATATTAATTTTGATTTCATAAAAGGACACATGACAGTGGTTCAAAAAATGAAGCTAATGATTCATTTAGACATTAAAGTCATGTATAAATTCTCCAAATGAAAATGATGGAGATGTACAATTCATTTTTCCATTTGGTTTAAACTTTTTAATTTAAAACTTGAGGTTTCATATTATTATACTTATTTATTTTTTTTTTTAGAACTTCCCTTGGCCAAATATTATTATTGAGGTTGCATATTTTGAGTCAGTTGATAATGTCACCATAAGGGTTAAAGAATACTGGCTTCAACCTGATCGTGTTCATGATGCTATAGTTGTTAAAATCGATCCAGTCCTCAAGGTAAAAGACTTTCTCGTATGACAGTAAATAATATAAATTATAAGTCACTAGATTACTATACTATATATATAAACTTTAATTCATTGCAGGCATGGCATTACTGCATTTCAGATAGAGTAACAAGAAATATCCTGCCAACTAGAACAATAGTAATGTCAAAATGTAGTGAAACTTTTTCTATTAATTCAAATTAAAAATTTATTTATATTATTGATTATTAGTTTGAATTTGGCATTCAAGATAGTAATGGACACTTGTTGAATATCCAACCTGGTATGTGTATCATCAACATACGACTAGGTTGTCTATATCATGATTTTACCATTCAAGTTCCTCGAGACGTTCTTCCTGACCACTTCCTGACCCAATCATTTTGGATTTCTTTTACATTCAACAATTCAACATGCAATTGTAACGATATTTAAGAGTAGGAAATCATGAATATGTAAGAAAAAATAGAATCAGAAAGTCTAGAAAATTTTATACCATTTTCATATGGATTATAATATTTAGTGTATTAGTTTATGACCATTATAAATTTCTCATCACATAATTGTGAAAATCCTACTTGATGGCTCGTTAAAACATTACGTAAAATTATCTTTTATTTGCGAAAAAAAAATTCTGATTTAATCGAATTGATTTCCTGCAAAGGTTTCATAACGAAAATTTTCTGATGCACATACTCCAACCCAAGAACAATGACAATCTTTCTCAAAAATACCTTTATTTTCTAATATCATTTTAGCTCTAATATTTTGACGTGAAATACAATTTTTTTTTACACTTACAACTTTCCCATTATCTTCAATAATAAATTTTGATCCACATGCGGGCTTATCCCAAACATATCCAAGTGTAGGATCTTTGAACCGTTGAGGTTGAATATCAATATTTAGTTTCTAGTTTAGTACCATATGATACGCAAGTATATTATTAATCAAATTACTTGGTAATATTTCTTTAAAAGGATATACTTTTGAATGAAAATCTTCCGAAGATATATGATAGAATCTAATTAATTGGATAAATCTGCTTAATCTTCTTTTCATCATTGTAAATTCATTTTTGTTCCATTTGTTAATATCTTGTTGAATAATAGGATCCTGACCATATGCCCATTTTAATAAATTTTCCCAAATAATAATTTCATTACTTACATAAAAGTCATCTCTTTTTAAAAATATTTCAAAAATAGATGGATTTAAAGTAAGAAATTTAGTTGATTTAAATAAGTGATCAGATTTAAACAAATTTGTTGAAGACAAAAATTCCATAACCTATCAAAGGATTCTTTTTGATAAGTTAAATCAAAAATTTCAAGAATATTTTTCATAATAAAATCTTCATAATTTTCTCCAATCAAAGTTTCTTGAATGCATTTAACTAAAGGTTGAAATTCAAGTTTGTCTGACGGTAATAAGAGATTTAATATCACATGAGATTGTAATTTCGTTAAATCAATGTTTCATTATTTTATATAAGAGAATGTTAATAGAAATTCTTTTAATAAAAATCATATTAAAAATCGTACATCGTACCTTAAAAGAATTTCAAACACATCAGGTGAATTTTTTGAAATAACCATTCTTTTTTTCAATGTCTTCTATAAAAGCACTTTTAAAAAATTTATTAATATTAAAGAATGAGCATGGAATTCTTTATTTGGTTTTTCACCAGCGTAAATTATTACATCATATTTATCTTTATTTTTATAATTTTTAATTATTTTCTCATGAAAAATGATCATAATAGTATAATTAGTTTTAAAATTATTTTAAAGAAAGAAATCAAAGTTTTATTCTATTTCCGGAACAAAGAAAATTAATGAATAAGTCAGTTTAAAAAAAAATCTTAACTTATATGTATCGATCGGCATCATACGATTGAATTTTCAACTCCGACCAAACTTTAATTTCGGCCAAAATTAAAATATTATTATTCCCAAAAATTTGCATTAATTCTGGCCGAACTTATAAAACTGACTCAGGATTTTATTGAAATAATCTAGTGCCAACCTGCAAATAAATATTTGCTTTATCACAATAAAAGAAACAATTTACCAATAAATCAATTGGAATTATGATTGCTCTGAGGAGTATTTGTAAGTCAATAATATTATGTTGCTATAATTCTCGTCTAACGCGATGATCTACAGACTACAGTGCATTGGATCCATATTGTAAGTGACAAATTATTTAGTTAGATATTACATCTCATAGAACGAAAACTATTTGCACAGATTACAAGTGATGTGAATTATTAAAGATATATATCGTACACCATGATCTAAGCCTTGTGATTAGAACATTATGATTTTTTTTTATAAATTAATTTTTTTTTATTTTAATAGAAATATATTTTGGATTCGTAAATTAGTTCAATAGGTACATGACGATTTAATGATTAAAGATTATATTCATTATATATTGTAGTTGTGACATAAGTTTTAGAAATTATCATCTATTGAACTTTTTGCTATTGTTGCGCATGTATCGATGTATGTAAATTATTAAATTTCTTAATTGATCAGAACTTTGACCACCTTTCCAATAATATTCTTCTATGAACCAAGAAAAACTTTCGACAAAATCTATTATAAAATTTGTCCCTTAATTTTTTATTTCCAAGTCTTAATGATTTCGGAAATCTATCATTAAAGAAAGAAATCTGTTAAATTCATCCTGTACACAAAAAGAATATGAAAAATCGAATCTAATACTTAATTTGTTTTAATAATTTCATAAGCATCAATCACGTAATCAACATATTGAGTCAGCATCCCACCTCATTATCCTTCCGGAATTTACTGAATCTTGTGGATTAAAATTGCCACCAACATTTAATTATTTCATAGAAACATGTAGTCGTGATTAACTATTTGATATCATGTACATAGTCTATCTCAATTGCTTATAACATAGACTTCAGACCAAGCTATCTCTTTTTTGGTCATTTTTGTGGGTTTTTGATGCGGCAATGCTTATGTAAGACTTGACATCAAGTTGTTTAGTTCGTTTTTGGATTCCAAGCCAAATAAAAGTATTTCTCAAGTTGATCTAAAAGTGTCCTCTATCATAATAAAGTTTACAATCTGCAAGACAAGATTGACTCTTTGAAAAAGAGAGATCCCATCTTCTATCCAATATGTTACAATATGAGACCCGAGCAAATATGTTATTTATTCCACTGTAACAATGGAAGTGATAGGTGTTGTACTCCTTTGATTATAGACTCATATTTAATATCTTAACGTGTAACTTCATAACTCATTCTGACAGATGGTAAAGTCTGTACTTACATAAATAAAGAAATTATTCGATGTCTATATTGTTATATCATCGAACGAGAAAGCACATCTCATCATCTGTATTTCTGAACAATATACTTCCGAGAAAATACATACCTGTTCTTGATCCATCTTCGGAAGAGTATGATTTTGTTGTAATTTGTTAGTGTAATTATTAGCTTCTTCTCTACAATAGTAACGAACCTGTCCCATATTCTACTTTGACGTGTACCTTCACATTAACGGTAGGAAGTTGTATTAGAAAATTGGGAATATTCACGAATGAGCCAAAAATTTTTATCTGACCTGCGTGCCCATAATTCATGCTACATCTATCATGTTAGATTCTGGCGACATCATTGATCTTTATCTTCCTGATGTTAAGATTTGTCGATGTATTGTTACAGTATTTTCCGAATTCCCTACTGCCCACGGATACTGTAGGAGATGATTTGGATGTCGATAGTTTGTGCGGATTCATACATCTATTCTAGAGATAAGGAAGGAAATCTAACGATCTGATATGATTAGAACTTGCTAACCAATTCAATATCGACATTGCTCGATGCTGACCTATGCTAACACAAGAGGACCTAGTTGTGAAGAATGTAATAATTTGTTTTTGCGCTCCGCCTATTACTATCAAATATAAAAAATATAAAAGCAGATATTAATGAACTTCATTTTGAGCGAGTAATAATTCATCTTGTAGAGTAATAATTTTCTCTTAAACTTGAAGTAAAATTTAACATTTCGATTTGGTTATGGTTTTTTATACACGTGGGTGAATTCTCGGTCTAAAAAATATTCATTTTAGTGTAGCCTATTGGATCCGAGGGCGCGTGAAACATTTACCGATTGGAGTTTTTTTTTTGGCCTTCTACGATGTCACCAAATGATTTATTTAGGTAACAAATTATGTTTTCCTGTAAAGCCATCTTAATTAACTTACTTGCAAGATGTACCTGTTATTTAATCTAACAAATTGGAAGAGATGAAGAAAATAATCAAAAGATTTAAAATAGAAAGATCTGCATTAAAGTTTTTCCGGATAATCGATAAAGATTTTTTTCGGTCACAAAAAAAAAAAAAAAATTTTTTTTTTTTAAATCACCGCACACTAATTAGTAATCACACAGACAAAAGTGAGATTCGGATTTCGGAGCAACTCAGAATTAAATGGATTTTGAGTTTTTTTTTTAGGAAGCGGTTGGTATTTAAGAAAAATTATAGCACTAGTACAAGATCGTGTTGTGTTACATGAACCGTTACATTGATGGGAAATTACGGAGCACTTGTTTTAACTATGGAGAAAAAAATCGATAATTCTTTTGATATTTGCCCGTCTTTGAAATAATGAAAGACATAATTTCATGTAATAAAAAATTTCATTTTCAAAACATTTTACATAAATAAATATATTTTTTTATAATATTCATAGAATTTACAAATAAATGTACAATAAATACATTAATAATATTTTAGATAAAAATCAAATAATTTTAGACTTAACATACGAGGTACTATAGATATCATGAATTTAAATTTTATGAAACTATTATAATTCATTTCATTTACTAGAACTAATTATCTTCATTTATATGTTTCCAAATATCAACCAATAATTTTATCATAAAATTCGAAGATTGAAATTTTTTAAGATTTAAATAATATCCAAATATTCTACATCTAATTATACAAAAATTTTCAAAATGAATATCTACATTATTTTTTCCATAATTATCAATTAATAAATCATAAATAGTATTATTAACTTTTTCTTCAATAGATTTTGATAAATTATTTTCTTTAAAATTAAAATGAAATAATTTAAAATTAGAAAATGATGAACAAGTTATAAAAGCTTCAATAAAACATTTTAACATTATATCATTATTTAATAAATCTGGCATAAGAGTAAATACGATCATATTATATTTATTTTGTTCATCAATTTGAACAAAACTTTCAAGTATTTTTGTTTCAGAATCATTTAATTCCATTTTATTAAAATATTTTGCAAGTTCAGAACCACCAATAGCTCCAATGATAGTTCCAATAGCTGCACCAATACCGCTACTTAAGTAAATAGCAAAAGGTCCTAAACCAACAGCTCCGATTGATTGTAAAATTGAAATAACGCTTCCAGTTGTAATCGTACCTCCATACCATGACATTAACCGAGAACCAAATGAACCTGTTACAATACCTCCTGTATTAAATCCCAATACATGAGCTATTGATTTTATAATAATTGGTGAAATTAACAAACCAACCAATCCTAATGCTATCGCTGCAAGAGTTCCAGTTACCCAAGGATTTTTCCAAATATCTCTCAAAGTAATTAAATATTCATTATTTACAAATACGGAGTATAAAATAATTGTAAATAATTTTTTATCAGATACATGAACTTTTGAATACGCGTTTTTTTCTTTATTAATTGCAACCATTTTACGTTAGTTAAAAAAAAAAGTATATTATTGTTACAGTAAATGAAGCAGTCAGAAATTAAATAAAGTTTTTTTTGGCATGTGATTTTGTATTTGTCTTCCTACTATGGTAATTTTCATTATACATATAAGGAATGATGAACTTTTACAACAAATATTTAGTTGAAATCGGCCTTAGCTTATCCCATTCTGGCTAGTGAATCATCTAAAAGAAGTAAAGTATAAGCCAATCATTTATTATTTAATATAACCAATTTTAGGACAGTATAGACAATATATTACATTATTACGATTTTTTTATTATTAAATTTTTAAACATAAAAGAACTTTTTTAGAATTAATTTTATAGTGAATTTTTTTCAAATTTGTTTTTATCATTTAGATATAATAAATATTTAAGCTTTATTAAAATTAAACCCATCAACAAAATAATCCTACATAGTTCTAGGATTACTTAACTCATTTTCACTGTTTTCAAATGAAATTATCCGATGTATTATGATATTCTTCGATTAAAAATATTACGACTTTCACAACTTCATTTTAAAATGAATGAATTATACTTAAAACCACGTGTCACAGTGTCAGTTTATAAATTAGAAAATCCCGATCCATTAACAGTTAATACAAAATTACAAAATTATAAAATCATAATTACATAAGAAAGGAGGACACGAAAAGGACCGAGCGTGAAATAATCATGTAGATCATGTATAGTAGATCTTTCCTTTTATTTATAATGCCAGCCAGAATTTATTGTTAGACGCTGACTGGAATTATCGTAATTTCGGCCCTGAAAAAATAAAGTTGTTAGTAAATTTTTTATAGAGGTCCTGACACGAACGGTTCACAAGGGTTAAAATTTCCTTTAAGATTAATTATTGTGGCGCAAGAGGCACAATAATTTTGTTAAAAAAATTTTCATCTCATTAACATGTATGAAATATATACTATAAATGAACAAATGAACAAATACTTGATCAAGAATTTGGATTATGTCTTGATTGTAACCAACAAAATACTCATTATGATTGGTGTAAAAATTGCAATTCTAAGCGGTTTCAAAGAGATTTCAATAAATGGACTAGTGGTAATGAGCTTATAGATAAATTTATACAAGATGTTCAATTAAAAGCAAGAAGTTGGAGAGAAGTTTTGGAATGGATTTCTTATTATCGTTTGAGAAATATCCAATTTCTCGCTCAAGGTGGATTCAGTATTGTTTATAAGGCCATTTGGTTATATGGATATATTCAAGGATGGAATAGTGAAAAACAACTATGGGAGAGATATCTTGATGAGCTTGAAGATGAAACCTACGAAAATCCAAGCCAAGAAAATTTTCAACCGACCCTTAATGAAAATGAAAATGAAAAAACTGGTTGGTATGTTGCGTTGAAAAGTTTAAATAATTCCTCAAATATTAATAAGAATTTTCTAAATGAGGTAAATAATTTTTAAAATGAGATATTTTAATTTATTTTTATGAATATGATGATATATGATTGTAATGGAACATACTATGAGACTTGGTAGTTTAAGATTTAATTTAATGATCAAAAAATATAATCCAAGTGATAAATATCGAAATTTATAATTTATACAGAATCATTATCAGCTTTACATAAATGTAATTTAGTTCATGGTGGTTTTCATAATGGTAATTTACTTTTATTGGATCATAATTTTGCTTATATAAGTGATTTTGGATTAAGTAAACCATCAAATAAACCTTGTAATAATTCTAATGAAATTTATGAAGTAATTCCTTATATTGCTCCTGAGGTATTACGTGGAAAGCCATATACCAAAGCTTCTGATATATATTCTTTTGGTATTGTAATGTGGGAAATTACTTCTGGTATTCCTGCTTTTACAATATACCTCATGATTTTAATCTTTCCTTGAATATTTGTCAAGGATTAAGACCAAAAGATTGTTAAAGTACAAAAGATTTTTGAGGATAAAATAATACAAATGATCTTTGAGAACACAGAAGCTGAATATGTAGAATTAATGAAAAAATGTTGGGATCCTGATCCTAATAAAAGAAATAAAAGACCAACAGCTGAAGATCTTGTTGAATTTTTTTCTGAAATGCGTTTAAATTATACATTTTTAATATATTATACTTTATACTATGCTCATTTTATTCATATAATGAGATTTTTTTTAATATTTTTATATTTAGAAAAAAAGATTGATATAAATAAAGTAAATGAATTTAATTATTACGAAAAATTCAGGCGAATTTTTCTTTAATAACTACAATGCAATATGAATTATGTGAAATAATATTTATAATAACATGAATATTTAGTAATACACTTTAAATTATTTTACTTCAAAAAAAACAAAATTTATATGAAAAAATTTATGAAAATAGTGGTTGATTTTGTTCACTTTATTATAAAATTTGTAAAATAACATGATATAAATACAGTATACAGTATATAATGAATATAATAAAATAATCCAATAATTAATAATATTATTAAGTAATAACATATTTAAAAATCCAAATACTTAGACTCAAGGCTTTTAGACTCAATTGATCTAGCTTGTTCTTGTGTCAGCTTCTACTATAGTTGCCATCGAAATGATCATTACGGTTATGGCACGTGCCGTAATTACCGTAATTAAACCGTAAACTGTTAATACCATAATGCCGTAATGCCGTGATTCTGTATGTCATAATCATGCAATTCCTATATGATTAGACAATAAAAATTTAAAATCAATCGTAAGTTTATTTCATTTCTTTCGTTAAAGTTAATTTAACCAATTTACATTTCTTTGTAGTCTAAACAAATCTCTATTTGTAGATTTTCAGAGGCTGTCTTTTTCTTTTTAGTAACAATTTCAACAGAATTTCTTCTTTGTAGATTGCTTTTCTTCGGTTTGGCTCTTTTGGTTTCTTATGGGAGTTTAGAAGGTAAGATTTTTTTTTCTTGTTCCTTGTTGCTTTTTTTCGTTCCTTTCATTTTTTCTAATGTATTTTTTCCATTTTTTGTTTTCATTCCTTTGGTCTTTTTTGTCCCTTTACCTTCAATTTTGATCCTTGAATTTTTGATCTTTATCTTGCAACTTGTGTTTTTTAACTTCATTATTATTTTCAGTTTTATTTTTTATTTATTTATTTCATTTTTGGTTTTTACTCTGTTTTTGTTTTTGGGATTTTTTTCATTTTATTTTTAATTTTACATGTTTTTTTTTTACATATTTTTGTTTTTGGGGATATTCTTTTTACTTCATTTTTCTTTTTTTCGGGTATTTTATTATTTCATTTTCATTTTTCAGGAGTTTTTTTTTTATTTTTATTTTTTTTTTATTTCATTTTTTTTTTGAATAATCTTTTTATTTTTTAATAATAAATAAAATAATTTTTTTCATGAAAAATGTAACTAAACTTCTAAAGCAACAAAAAAGCCCACATTTTAAATCATTATACTAAGAATTAAAGTGTCTAAAGGAAAATGTAAGGAAAATATATAATTAGCGAAAAGAAACGAAAAAAGATCAAATAAAAAGAAATAAAATAAAAAATAACCTCCTTATCGGTCATCTCCAAAGTCAAAGCAGCAAAGAATTGAAGTATCTAAAAAGAAAAGGTGTAATTAGTAAAAAGAAACAAAAAAAAAGAAGCAAACAAAAAATATTCCTACTAGTTTGCAGCGAAAAAATAAAGTTAAAAAATTTGAATGAATTTNATTTACTAATTGCATTATGGCAAGTACGGCATTACGGCATATTACATTACGGCATTATGGCTTAGCATTACGGTGTTTACGATTTACGCTTTTAAATTGCGGCGTCGAATTATTATACAGCATATGCCGTAATGTCATAATGCCATAATTCGAGAATTTCGACGCCAACTATAACTTCTAAAAATTCTGCATTATGCCATTATTTATTATATCTTCCTTCCTTTTCCTACTTCTATTATATAATTTCATCCATAAGCTGACAAGCATATTATACAATTCGCTCAATGCTTTTAACAAATGATTTTCTGAAAACTATTCTAATTAATAATTTACTTTCCATGGAATATCTAAAGAATCTTTTTTTTAAAAAAAAGAATTCCTGGATTGGAATCGATTCTACTAAAATAGAATTAATCAAAAATTGAATTATTACCGATTATCGAATAAAAAATCGATTGTGGTGCGATAAGTACAATGTTAATTTTTTTAATCAATGATTAGCCTTTTTCTTATGCCAAAAATTATCTAATTATCATGAAAAATGTAAAAATATAAAAACTATATAAATTTTGATTTTATGTCATCGGAATTGCTGCGCCACAAATTTGAAAACGATTAATCGCGATTGTAATTATGGGAATCAATCCAATCCCTATCATGAAAAAGGTTTATTGTTGTATCTAGAATTATTTTATCGAAGGTTTATTCCGTTTTTCATTGTAACTGATTATTGTGCAACTGATGATAGAACTTTCTAACAGATAATTCTAGAAATNTTAGTAACACAATAATTCATATTTACCCAAAATTCATTATCAAATCAACACGGATAATCAAAATAAATAATAAACCAGAATTATTCTAAATTATTTGTGTAATATTATTATAGTAAATAATAAAGTAAATTTTCTTTATATCAAGGTCCCATAAATATTTGTGTCATTTGATCGTTTGATCAAATACAATCATTTTCCAAAAATAATGATTTCATTGACGGCTAAGAAACTTCTACCGATGTTTCTATAATTCTGTATCCATACAATAAAAGTATTAGAAATAGTATCTAGTTATCTATTGTATTATTGAAAAATTATATTGGATATAATTAATTACATGAAAAAATGTATGCCAAGAAGCAGGTTATTATGGTTCTTAAGTAATCGGCTTTTTGTATTTATAATCCAAAATTTTCAGATTTAAAAATCTTAACCGGTTATAATCTTAAAGAAAATTTCCGAAAGTAGCGTGACATATATTGCAGATACGCCAACATAAATGTTTTAACCAAAAAGGAAAGGTCTAGATTGTCAAAATATTATTCACGCATATTGGTTACTTCCGAAATTTCCTTCGAAAAAATGCACATCACTATTCGTAACTCGATCATATGATTCATCATCAATTTATAAACCTGTTTAAACCGAGTTAATGGTGAAACATAACATTTAGTTCAGTGAAATCAAAATACCAAAAAAAAACTTTAAAGTACATTCAGTTAATTTACTCACTCGTTCTTCTGTGCGAATAGATCACGAAAGAAAATAATATTATTAAGTTTAATAAACCAAATTTCACTCCAACTGTTTTTGAGATGATATTATAATAAAGTAAATATTTTTATATTTACGATTCTAATTAGATTATAAATTGATTGATTATAATTAATAAATTCTGTTATTTTCTGTTAGTTATATTTGAAATTTTACACAGGTGAAATTGACTTGAAAAATCAGATTAACTGCTTCTTGAAGTGTTATTTTCAAAAAATATTATCTCATTTAGATGAAGATATTTTTTCTTGTTTACTTGATCAAAGATGACTTGATATTTAATAAACTATAAAGAAATTACAAAAAAATATCATTTTCCTTCCCTTAAAATATAAAAAAAAACAAGGAATTACTTAACCTTTGCTTACATATAGTTCTAATTAAATAGCATCACACTAAGAAATGTTAAATATACAAGAATAAAATATCAAAAAAAAATCATTTTAATCGTATAAATTTTAATGCTTTAGATGAATATGATATCCACGATCTCTATGTTACACCACTTTTCTCCCTTTTAGCTAACAAATATACAAAATGTTCGTTGGACTAAATAAAAAAAAATTAGATTCGATAAATATTTTAAGTTATTACAATATACAATATTTATGGGGTTTTACTAATTTCACCACAACAGCAAGAACATTAAAGACGTTATGCAAGAATAAATTAATAAATAATTAAATACAATTCAATTTAAACTTTTTTTTCTATGGGAAAATGTTTATGCAATTAATTTAATCAGTTAACTGTTAATTTAACCGATTAAAAAAATTTTTTAACCGGTTAACAGATGTTTTAACTGGTCTAACAAAAAATTCAACTGTTAAAATAAAACTCGATACATGTAAGAAATTAATGCAATAACTCACTTCTATAGAACTTTGCTTCGCAAGATGAACAGGGAGCGCAAACGCAGTGAACCGGGAGAATATACTTTTTTTGGCCATGTTAATTTAGATTCGGTGGAAATCATTTTCTAAAATCTCTTGGAATCCGAAAATAGTATTTTTATTTCATCCAAATGTTTATCCCTATTTTTTTTTTTATTTACAGATATCCTTCTTTTTGTTCTTTTCGCTTTAATTTGTACTTTGTTTCCATTGTTGTACAATGATTATACAAAATTATATCAAACGAACACAATTTTGAAAATTATTTGTCACACATGTATGAAAGTTGTAATTTTAAAAATTTGGTGAATCATACCACACATTACACATTATTAATTTGCTCTTCGATAAAGTGCTTAAAATAAATTCTTAGAATTCCATGCATATGAAAAAAACTGAAATATTTTCCGTATCACCAACAGAAAGTTCCTTGAAAGTCAATTATTAATATAATGATAAAATTATAAAAATATCAAAATTTTCTTTTTTATTAAATAATAAAATGGAGTTTGAAAATGCAAATGTTGAAAATTCTTTTGATCCAACGCCAAAATTAAAATCTAGCCCCATACCGATTAATTTTATTTCTTTCGGTAAGTATGAAAAAATATGTATTATTTGCGGAGATATATACATCAGCACACCTAATTCAAGTCATGTATATTGCAAAAAATGTTTATTACGTTATATTACTGATATAAGTGATAATGATACATATTTGGACGTATATTTGTACACAAAAAACTTAGAATGTAATGAACATGAAATAAGTAGGTCAAAAGAACCACAAAATATTCAGGAATGCTGTAGAAATTGTCTAGAAATTTTATGTTTTAAACAAATACCTCTATATAATTTAGATAGTTATTGTTATAGGTCCTTAAATATACCTAATTATATCTCCATTTACAATTATGTGGTTGAATGTGAAAAATATTGTAAACTATGTGGAAAATCATTACATCAAAAAAATAATGACAAAGTTTTCAGATTGTGTTTAGATTGTTATCTAATTTCTTCTGGATGTATTGAGTCAACCTTGACTAAAAAACCTGCACAAATTCTTTATTTACCATGGTGGGATAATCATTATCGTTGTGAAGTTTGTCGTTCAAGTTTAACATTTACATCAGACTGTCAGAAGTTTTGTGAACATTGTTACATATTTTTTACTGGTTGTAGATATTGTTTAACAACAAATATTATTTTTGGACCAGCAGATCAATCTCAATGTAAAAAATGCAAAAGAATAACATCCATTACTTTTAATAACAGTGGAGATAGTGATTTAGATAATTTTTTTTTCAATTCAAAAATTGATCTTTATAATGATTTAAAAATAGTTGACATTATAAAAAATACTAATAAATATCATACCCCAAGGAATATATATTCATTGTTACCATATTCTCAATTTACAAATATACAAAAAATAGGAGAGGGAGGATTTGGAATTATATATAAAGCAAAAGCAACTTGGTTAGATAGTCATAGACATACGTTGAGATATAAAAGACAAAATGAGGATGTTATTTTAAAAAGATTTAAAAATTCTCGAGATATTAGCAAAGATTTTTTAAACGAGGTAAATATTCTAATATTTACAGTTTTTCTATTTAAGNTAATTTAATTTATATTATTGAAATTTTTGTAGTTACAATCACATCAACTTTGTTACAAAACTAANCATCATATTATTAAACCTTATGGGTTTACAAAAGATCCTGAATTAAAGGATTATTTATTCGTTATGGAATATGCGTCAGAAGGAGANTTACATAATTACTTAAAAATGGAATTTACAGAAATTACATGGAAGAAAAAATTACTTATTTTATGGCAGATTTCAGAAGGGTATTTTAATTTTAAAGACATCTA